>PVHP010033107.1:0-10134 GCA_004024765.1 Zapus hudsonius | reverse complement strand
TCAGTCCTCCTGCTCAGCATGGCTCACTGGGAGCTGTGACTCAGTCCTCCTGCTCAGCATCACTCACTGGTTGCTTTGACTCAGTCCTGATACCAAAGTCTTACCATCACCTCCTTTTATTCTTGATTCTTCTGTCCAACTACTCCATTCATTCACCTACAACTTGGAAATGGGTATTAGAGCTCTGTGTCGAGCTTAGTGTACAATTAAAACAATCATACCCCAAGTTTTTTGAACTAGATATAAAACATACTGAGAACACCACTGATTTATTAATTGACATAATAAACATTTATAGGCTCCTTTCTTATGTCAGGTGCCAGCCTTCTTTCTGAGGCCATAACAGGGAACAGAAGAGCCAGGCCTGTGTCCTGAGGCTCACACTGTATTCCTGCTTTCCCATTTCCACTCTGTGCCCTTCTTTTTTTTTTTTTTTTTTGGTTTTTCAAGGTAGGGTCTCGCTCTAGTCCAGTCTGTGCCCTTCTTGAACACACGGACAGAACTTGTGACTGTGCGCGGTTACTTACATTCTGTCGTAGAATTGTTGGAAATCTGCATCGTAGAAAAACTTGAAATGTAGATGGTAGTTGTGGAGGTTTAAGAAGTGAAAGAAACAGCTGTGTCATACTCAGGGCAGAGTTTGGGGAGCTCTTTCTGCTTTCCGAGACTGGTCACCATCCACAGACGGCCATTTATAATTTTTAAATTTTATTTAAATTTTATTTAAATTAGATTTTAATTTTTTTAATTTTAAAATTTTAATTTCACTAATTACATTTTATTTTTGAAACTTTTAAAGAAATTATAAGCATACTTCTAACTAGTTATGCCACTTGATAATAAGTTCTCCTTTTCTGCTTTCGTTTATTTCGCAGTCTATTCTTACTTTGAGAATGAACTTATCTGCTACAACCAGTTCTCCCTCTTCCTCGTTGGCTCTGGAGGCTTCGGTGGGAAACGAACATCAGATAAAGTCAAAGTAAGGCCCGGCTACTTCTTTTAGATATGTTTGTGCTTCTTTTTGTGATATTTTATGGTGATTCAATATATGTATTAAAGTAAAAAAATACCATGTATCTTCAAACATTGATTCTTTTCTGTATTGGAAATTTCATGTTTATCATTTTAAAACAGAGGCTGTAAACCCACAGTTGTTCTGCTGTGCTAGTGAGCAAGCAGCGGCTGCCTCCCCCCCAGGGGTGGGGTGGTGTCCCCATGTGGCCTTTTCCATCTTCCTTCCATGAGTCTAGGGGACCACTGTCCACTTGTGCCTTTTTTAGACACATTCAAACTCTGTAGAGCAGGCTGGCCTCCAGTTCATGGCAGTCCTCCTGCCTCAGCCTGCTCCAGTGTTGGGATTACAGGCATGAGCCACACTGCTTAGTTTACTTTCTTCTATGACATTGACGTACTAGTTTCCAAAACTGAATGAGTCTTTCTATGGAAGGTTTTGCATATTTCATTTAATGTACATTACACATGTGAGTGTGCATATAGATAAAAAAATGTTAATATATAAGGCCAATGCTCAAAAGCATTGTGACGGCTTTGCCCATCCAATATATCCTGTGCACATATCTTCCTGTAAGTGACTTAGAATAGTTTTTTGGAATCAGTCGTCACAAAGTTTGGAAGACATCTCAAGGTGACTATGAGACTGAGACTGAAATCTGTTTCCAAACATCATTTCTCCAAAACATAGGAGAATGAATTGAAAAACACATCAACAAATCCTCCTACTGAAATGAAGGAGTGCAATTCCTACAGTAAAATTTGAAAAATAGCAGCTTCTTACCTTTACAGCTTATATTTTTCCACATCATTATTTTTGGAGATTTTTTAAGGGTAAATTTGGTAAGATATTTAAGCTTAGCATTTTAATAATGAAAATATTTTCATAATGGAAAAATTATTCATACTGTGTTGCGGTCAGCTTTCTAGTTGCTGTGCAGAAAGAACCCAAGCAAAAGCAGCTTGTGGAGGAATGGGTTTATTTGGCTTACAGACTCGAGGGGAGACTCCATCCTGGCAGGGAAAACGATGGCATGAGCAGAGGGCTGGACATCACCTCTGCCACAGCACTGCAAACAGCCGCAGGAAGGTGTGCCAAATACTGGCAAGGAGAAGCTGGTTTATAATCCCCAAAAGTCCGCCCCCAACAACACAGCTCCATCGAGTTTGTAAAATCTAAATTGCCATCAGCTGAGGATCGATTACCCAGAGCACATTCATTTGTTTGTGGGGGACACGTGGATCAAACCATGACATACTGTCAGAAAAAAGTTGACTTTTTAATGGAAACTTTATGTGATAGAGACAAAACAAGTGTAATTTTCTTTCTATTATAAATCACTAAAATAGATGTTAAGTTATTTGACTATAATTCAAATACCGAGGTATTTGTATTTATTTACTTAGGTTTAAATCAAACATAAAGTTGTGTTCAGATTCTTAATTTTTATGTACTACTAAGTTTTTATCAGTAGTTTTGCTGTTGGCAGTCAGTGATTACAATTAGTTTTTGGTAAGTGAGCTGAAAGTTTATAATTTGGTTAAGATAGAAAATTAAAATATATAAGAATTTTTGAAAAGCCAGTTTTAAAGAATGAATCATTTAGACTAATTCTTATGCAAGCATCTCCTACATAGGAAAATGGTCATCCCTCCTCTACTTGTTACCTGGAGAATAGATTTGATTATGAAATCCTTATATTAGTAAGAGTCATTTCAAGGGCATTGTAAATAATGAGAATCTGGGAGTTGGGACATTTTAAATGTCATTTTACTCTGAACATAAACTATTTAGGAAAAAAAATTTTGAAGAGCTTATTCTATTGAAATCTGGCTGGTAATCACATGTAAGTTAAGCTGAAAATCACAATATTTTATTACTAAGATTGAGCATAAAATGTAATTTTTATTTTTTATTTGGGGGGGGGCTGAGGCAGGGTCTCGCTTTAGCCCAGGTTGACCTGTAATTCACTATGTAGTCTCAGGTTGGCCTGGAACTCACAGCCATCCTCCTACCTCTGCCTCCAGGGTGCTGGGATTAAAGGTGTGTACCACCATGCCAAACTACAATGTGTTTTATTGAATTTCAGGAGGCTGTACCTGTACCTAATAGACCTCCTGATGCTGTAGTGAAGGATACCACCTCACTTAATCAGGTAAGATTTTTGATAAGTCCACCTGCCTCTTGATGCTTCTCTGTTTGAAACTTGCATGCCCTATGTTTTTGTGCATCCAAAGATAGAGCAGCCAAGACACCTTGTTCCAAGCAGAGAACAGCTAAATATGAGGTTGAAGACATTCAGAGAAGAGATACTCATGATGGAGGGACATGCAGACATCCAGAGAAGGGACTTTCATGATGGAGGGACATGCAGACATCCAGAGAAGGGACTCCCATGATGGAGGGACATGTGGACATCCAGAGAAGGGACTCTCATGATGGAGGGACATGTGGACATCCAGAGAAGGGACTCTCATGATGGAGGGACATGCGGACATCCAGAGAAGCGACTCTCATGATGGAGGGACATGTAGAAAGCTCTGTAAAAAAGCATGTCCCTTGTGAAAGATGATGTGTGGCTGCTGTGCTCTCAGACATGTCGGGCCTGCAGTTTGTCAGGGAAGAGTTTGAGAAATATGATAGCAGATTGGAGGAGGGAATGACCCAAGTATGGTGGATGAGTGAGAAGTATGGATTGAGCATTTACGTTAGAGAGCATCAGAGGAGGCTGTCAGTCAGCAGATCTTTAAGAGAGTGTAGGAATAGGGAAAAGTGAATTTTCTTTCATTATTGTGCAAATTTTGTGTTGGTTACTTATATAACTTTTTTTTCAGCAAAAAAATTGACAATCAGACAACCATATGGTTTTAGCTTTACCAGTATTGTTTCTACATATGCTATTTACAATGCCCTTAGGAGAGTTTCTTCATCTTTAAACTGGTATGAGAGTACAAGCAAACTTGTGGTTTTCATACTGAGTAAAAATTTTCTAGCAGGGATATAAAAACACTGAGCCATAAGTACATAACTGATACCAGACTATGTATTTGAGGAAAAAGAAAAAAAATGACTTTAGTTTCTCCAGGTACATATTTATTACTATTTATACTATTGGGATTTTACTTATTATTAAGTGCCTTTGTCAAACTGGTTCTACTATCCCTTAAATTATAATTTTACTAAGTCATTCCTGTGCTAAATGGAAAGCAGACATATCCTGAGAAACAGATCTACTGGGAACCTGTGCAGATTCAGGATACACCTTTTGTGGGGCTCTGAACTGTCAAAGATAATCGATGCTTGCTAGGACTGTCTTGGGGACTTGTTACCTGAAGGCTCTTAAACATTTTTTTTAAACATTTCACACACACACACACACACACACAGAGCAAAAAAGGGAAGAAATTTGGCATAACTATTCTTGTTTAGAAGAGACTATAAACATTTCCACTTATTTTCATTGTGCTTTAATGAGGAAAAAAATGATGGATTCCTTTTTGGTGTTTCCGCTTAGGCAATGGTGTGTAGTTCTTGGCTTACTTCTCTCCACCTCCCTCTGATTTCAGTGATGGACTTTTGTGTGTGTGTGAGAGATAGGTTTTAATATGTCAGAGACTGAAGTATGTGTATATTTTATGTGATGTATTTACTCAATATGTATTTACAGGTATTTACTTGATAACTAGTAATGTGTCATAGTCAGCCACAACCCGCTGGAATGAATCTCCAAACCAGGCACAATTTTGGGGAGGAAAGAATTTATTGAAGTAACAAACCCAGGGGAAGTTAAGGAAAAAAGGCTGGCCCCCTTTTACAGAAGCAAGCAGAGAGAGAGAAACAGCACCTCCAGAAGCAAGCAAGCAAGCACACTCCAAAAACTAGCAAAACAAGAGGAACTCCAGGCTTGAGCTCAGGCTGCTTTTTGCATATGTAAAACTAGAATTCCAGACCCACCCCAGAAACACCTTAGGGCTGAACCCTACGATCTGGCCAAGGTGACACAACTCCTCCAGCCAGAACTGGCTAGAGACAATTAAACACAATTATAATAAACTTTTAAATCTATTGGGGGACATTATTCAAACTACCACATGTTGACTATATTTTCTTTTTAAGGTTTTCTTAGAAAGAATTGAATACTGGTGATACTTAATGTTTTTCTCCACAGGCTGCTCTGTACCGACTCAGTGGAGACTGGAACCCCTTACACATTGACCCTAACTTTGCCAGCATTGTCGGTAAGTTAAAATAAGTGTCAGAAATCTTAGCTAGGTTATCTACATGCTGATGAGTACACAAAAGACATTACTCCTTATGACTCGTAATTTGAACAGCACTTTAAAGATAGTTCTCATTACATTTATGCATAGGATACGCTAGACATGCAGGTTATGGTGAAGTCAAGTTTCTGCTGTTGTGAAGTCTAGAAAGAAGAGGGTGGGAAAGGGTGCCGAGTAATGAAAAATGCAGTCTGTCATTGGTGGAGAGAGCCAGAAAGGTTAGCAAGAGATCATCTACCTAATGAACACAGAAATAACACTGGAGCGTTTCATGGTTATGAGCACATCTAAGTAAAAAACTTCTTTGGGTTCCCACGTCTCTTCTGACATATATTTTCTGATTTATACTTTTAAAAATCTTTTTAGCTTACATTGTAATTTTCTCCCAGACATTACTATTTACAAAATGTTTTGTTTTTCTTAAAATAATTCATGCCATTGTAGTTTAAGGACAAAATTTTAAAATCCTAAATTAACTGTCTACTTTGTTTTTCCATATGAAAGATACCTGTGTCTAAATTCTCTTTGCTTAGGTTTTGAGAAGCCCATATTGCATGGTTTGTGTACCTTTGGGTTTTCTGGGAGGCATATTTTGCAGCAATATGCGGATAGTGATGTGTCGAGATTCAAGGCAATTAAGGTATGCAGATTTTACATAATTTGTATGTTCTCTTTTCTATCATTGAAGAGTTTTGTCGACTTGTAGTAAGCAGTGCATTGTAGCAATAGGCATGTGTGGTGTGCATGTAGGGTGTGTGTGGTGTGTGCATGTGTATGTGCACTTAACCTCAGTGCAGAAAGTGCACTTAACCACAGAGTATCTCTCTAGTACACAGTTTTTTATTTTTAACAGATTGATTTGTTTAATAAAATAGTTATAGACACATATTAGCACATATGCTTTAAAAACCCAGGATTTTCTCTTTCTGCTTTGTAATTTGCCTTAATGTAACAAAATGCTAATGACTGTATTTGAACTCTAGTAAACATGAATCCATTGATTATATGGGGTATATATTGTTTTTAGTTTCAAGATTTTATCCAATAAATATATTTTATTTATTTACTTGAAGGGAGGGAGGGAGGGGAGAGAGGGAAAAGGAAAGAGAGAGAGGGAGAGAGAGACAGAGGGAGGGAGAGTATAGGCACATAAGGGCTTCCTGCCATTGCAAATGAATTCCAGATGTATACACCACATTTTGCATCAGTCTTTATGTGGGTAATTGAGACTCAAACCTGGACTGACAGGGCTTTGCAAACAAGCAAGTGCCTTTTTTTTTTTTTAATTTTTATTTATTGTCCATAATGAGTTACAACATTTAGTGGGCAAACAATGAGTTGTTATCCCCAATTCCCCAGCAAGTGCCTTTTAACCACTGAGCCATCTCCCCAGCCCCTTATCCAATTTTAAAAAGTCATTTTGCAAAGAACAAGGGAAAAGCTGGGTGTGGTGGCACATGCCTTTAATCTCAGCACTTTGGAGGCAGAGGTAGGAAGATCACTATAAATTCAGGGTCAGTCTGGGACTACAGATTGAGCTCCAGGTCAGGCTGTGCTAGAGTGAGACCTTACCTTGAAAGCTCAGGAAGGAAGGAAGGAAGGAAGGGAGGGAGGGAGGGAGGGACGGAGGGACGGAGGGACGGAGGGAGGAGGAAAGGAAAGGGAAAGGAAAGGGAAGGGAAGGAAAGGAAGAAGGGAAGAAAGAAAGAACAAAGGAACAAGGGAAAATATTTATACCTGCAACATTTTTGCATAGGTCAAAAGTTGTGGAGCTCGCCAGATGGCTCAGCAATTAAAGGCACTTGTTTAAAGAGCCTGCCAGCTGGGTTCAATACCCCAGCACTCAGGTAAAGCCTGACATAAAGTGGTGCATGACTCCATAGGTCCAAGATACCTATGACACTGGAAGTCAGAGCCCGAGGACTACAAAGCTTATGTGCCAACTAGTCATTTGGTTAAGAGACCCTATTTCAAATGTGGAGGAACATAGATACCTTGAGGTTATCCTCTGACTATACTTGTGTCATGGCAAACACATACATATACACAAAAAAGGAAATAAAATTATTCATTTATTTGAGAAAATCTGTATGCCAGGGCCTCCTGCCACTGCAAACAAACTCCAGATGTGTGAGCCCCTTTCTGCAAGAAGTAAATAAATTTTTTAAGAGTTGTATACTTGAAATCCATTTAGGTAGTGTCAGGTAGCTCCAAAACCTGTTATTAGTTTATTTTCCATGCAACAGTGAATACATATTTCTGATCCCCTTGGTAATGCTCAGTACTATGTTTTTATTAAGCCTATTTTTATTCAGTAATGTGTGTACAGATTTTGTACAGTAATATAAGAAGGATATGAACTGAAATGTTGAATTACTTTGTTCTATGTAATCACTCTAAGCCTCAACCCCCAGGTTAATGAGTAATTTTTTATTCTGGTGGTTTCCTGTATAACTCTTACTTGATATGATTATGGCTTTGTGTTTTTGATTTGTCATGTTAAAATACTACTTCCTGGTTCTTCAGTATCAAAGACAGAATTGCCTTACGTATGCAGTGTTATCTTCTCTGTACTAGCTTCTCATGTTTTTTGAGATCCTTTATGAATCTTAATATATTTAAACTTTTACTTTCTTCCTTGTATGCTAAGATCCCCCAAACTTCCATCACAAAGAAGAGTTTCATCTTAAAGCCTTTTTAACCCCAAACTCTTGTCTTTAAAGGCTCGTTTTGCCAAGCCAGTGTATCCAGGACAAACTCTACAAACCGAAATGTGGAAGGAAGGAAACAGAATTCATTTTCAGACCAAGGTATGCATCAGGCTTGCAGGTGCCTCTTCACCACACACATCAATTCTGATCTCTGTCAGCATGTTTTAGAAATATTTTCATTCATTTATTTGCAAGCAGAAAAGAGAGGAAGAGGAGGGGGTGGTCATGCCAGAGCCTCCTGCCACTGGAAAGGACCTCCATGCATGTGGCTTCACATGGGCACGGGGGAATTGAACCCAGGCCATTAGGCTTTGCAAGCCAGCTCCTTTAACCTCTGAGCCGTCTCTCCAGCCCTTTTTGGCATTTTTAAGTTAGTAACAGGGATATGTGGCATCTAAGAGTTTTCTTTTTTAAATCAATAATGACTTTTAGTTGAAAATAAAAGATGCCTTATATATCTTGTTTTTAATTTTCTTTAACACGCTAATGAAAGTTTGTCACATGGTTCAAAAGAGAATTGGAACAGAAATTCATATAGTCTTAACAGGAAAGGCATTTTAAGATAATTCTGTGTTAATGCCCTAGAGAACAGTAAAAACATGTCTTGTCTTCTTTTCGTGACACATTTATAGGAATCTGTGAATTATTCTTTCCTCATAGAGCCTGGACCTAGTTAATAGTACTTGATAAGGCAGATAAAGAGTGTCTCCCTATAGAGTTTTTTTTCCCCACCAGAGGGAGGCTCTCACTCTAGCCCATGCTGATCCTGGAACTCACTCTGTAGTCCCAGGCTGATCTCAAATTCACAGTGCTGGGATTAAAGGTGTGCACCACCACACCTGCTTTCCCTGTAGTAAGTAGGTTTGTGCTGGGACTCATCCATACTCCAGTAAAGTGCCCAACCTTTGCTTCCTTACTAAGATCTTAGAAGCAACTTTGTTGCCATGGTTAACTAGCTAACTATATAAAGTGTGTTAAGCAGCTCCAATAGTAACAGTTAGCTGCTGTTCTTCCCTGGGACAGCCTGAGCACCCATCACATCATTACTAATCAGAATCTCTGTGCGTGGAAATATAAGACACTCTAGTTCCAAAGGCAACTTGGATGCCGTGACAGGCAGTTGGTTGAACTGGGATCATACCCTGCTGACATCCCAGCATGACTTTTACCACATCATGTTTGTTTTTCCACAGACACTTTGCAGAACTCTGTTTATATGGTTTTATTAGCATTGATTCCTTCCTGTTGCTTGCAATTTCACATTCTCACTTCATGCTTATTATTGGTTTCATTTTGCAACCAAAGACCTTAGTATAGGTTCTGCTGCACTCTGAAGGGCTTTCTTTTCCTTCCCCCAGTAATGAGCATAATCTTTATTCTACTTTGTATGTGGAGGACTCCTCTTTCATCTTTTCCTTTCCTTCCCAACATCCTTCTGATGTATTTTAAGAATACACTTTATTTCTTGACTTCAGCAATAGGGTCTTACCTTAGGCTTGGGGCAGATATTCAAGAGCTTTGACAGAAGTCTGTCACATTTTGGGGACCTTGTGGGTCTCATTGATCAACAACTCAGTGTGGGAAGGAACCAATAACTGAGACAGGAAGATGCAGGCCTGAGCAATTTTTCTTGAGGTTAGGCTTCCTCCCATTCTATTCATGGCCCCTCTTGCCAGGTGGTGCCCACAGCTTCCTTAGGAGCTTACTTTATGAAAGCTAGGGTTTTATGGTGTCGATTCATTATTAGTTTAGTTTATTGTATGAGTCTCCTCCTCTCATCCTCCCCATTCTTTTTTTTTTTATTTTAACACATTTATTTTTTTTTCTTTATTGTTCATAATGAGTTACATTGTTTAGTGGGCCAACCATGAGTTGTTATCCCCAATTCCCCGTTGCCCCCCTTCCCCATCCCCAGTCAGCTGGATATCCTCTTCCATGGGCCGTCTGTATCAGTCTTTGTGGTAGGGGACCATGGATAGCTCATTCTTCAGCCGGGCTCTCATGTCCCAAGTGTGTAGTTACTGAGGGTTGCCAAGTCTCTGATATTCTCCCCCACCACGGCTCTCACAATCTTTCCGCCCCCTCTTCCGCTCAGTTCCCTGAGTCGTGGTGGGTGAGTATTGAGGCTGCT
>PVHP010033106.1:0-19575 GCA_004024765.1 Zapus hudsonius | reverse complement strand
GGCAGCTCGCCTTGGCACCCATCCATAGTCCTGGAATTCTTTGGGTCTCCATTGCAACCCACAGTTCATCCTCATGGCTCCATCGGGCTCCATGCAGGCAACCTTGCACACCTGCTTCACACGCCGATGGCCATTTTTCAAAAACAAAACTGTGTTGCAAATCCAATGACCCTCTCTTTCTAACCAATCTCCATTCCATGGAACCAGGTGGGCTACCAATTTGTTAATCCAGGGGGGATCAAAGCATTCAGGCCCCTTCCTTCAAAAAGTCCACATTCTTCCTGTTGTTTTAATGCAGACCAGCTGGCCCAATCTCAATGGTTTTCATCTCTCAAACAATTGCAGGTGAACGGGCAGCAGTTTCGACCCAAAGATCTTCTTTCTGTGCCATCTCCATCTGCTCACACCAGTCCATCTTTACGTAATACAACCCTGCACATGTTCCCAGGACATAGGCAGGCAGAACACAGTAAGCCTCTCACGCAAACTGCTTCTGGCACAGTCCTGACCAAGTTCTTTCACCCCCTCGTAAGCCAAACCTCACAGTCCATAGTTCTCAATACATTCAGGTCTTTCAACTCTGACCAGAATGATCCATGAAGCTGTACTCACAACATTGCGAGGAATCTCTTAGGCTGAGATTTCAAGTCCTTCCACATTCCTCTTGTAGATCACTTCCAGAAGACCAAAGCCACAAGATCAGGGTTCTAGCAGCAACAGATGACCCCACTTCTGGTACCAAAACTGTTGCAGTCAGCTTTCTAGTTGCTGCGCAGAACGAACCCAAACAAAAGTGGCTTGTAGAGGAATGGGTTTATTTGGCTTACGGACTCGAGGGGAGACTCCATTCTGGCAGGGAAAATGATGACATGAGCAGAGGGGTGGACATCACCTCTGCCACAGCACTGCAAACAGCGGCAGGAAGGTGTGCCAAACTCTGGCAAGGGGAAGCTGGCTTATAATCCCCATAAGCCCACCCCCAACAACACAGCTTCATCGAGGTTGTAAAACCCAAACTGCCATCAGCTGAGGATCTATCTATCAGAACACATTTAATTGTTTGTGGGGGACACCTGTATCAAACCATGACAACTGATAACCATCCATGATATAAAATGCAATTCATTCAGTCCAACTTTAAAAGTCCCCATAGTTTTTTTTTAAAAAATAAATCTCAATTTTGTTCAAACATCCCCATGGTCCAAGGTCTCTTAACTGAGCCATAATACCAAACACACACACACACACACACACACACACACACACACACACACTTAACTAAAATAAAGTAAAATAAAGACTTAATGGTAAAGAAAATATTCACACTGCAAAAGAAAAGCATTGGGCATAGCAAAGAAATATTGACTCAACACAAGGCAAAAACACCAAACTTTGGAGCTCCAAGTACCAAAACTCTAACCATGACAAATCTCCAAATCTGATCATTCTAACCAGTGATGAGTCTCTGGAATTCCAATTCTGTCCCTCCAGCTTGGCTGCTGATAGCCCCAAGTATGCTCTATCAGGTGCTGTCAGCTCTCCTTGGCAGCTATCACATAGTCCTGGTATCTCCATTGGGTCTCCACTACGATCCATGGTTCATCCTCATGGCTCCATTGGGCTCCACACAGGTAATCTAACAAGTTTGCTTCACATTGCCCATGGTCATTTCCAAAAACCAAAACCATGTTGCAAATCCAATGACCCTTTCTTTCTGCATTTGTTATACTCCGTAGTACCAGGTGGGCCACCAATTTGTTAATCCAGTGGGGAATAAAGCCAACTTTGAAGAGCAGGAAAACTTCTTTAGCATTCATGCCCCCTACTTTCAAGAGTCCGCATTCTTCCTGCTTTCCCAATGTGAATAAATTGGCCCAATCTCAATAGTTGTAATCTGTCTAACAATTGCAGTTGAATGGGCTACAGTTTTGGTCCAATGATTTCCTTTCTTTCTGTGCCATCTCCATCTGCTCACACCAGCCCATTTCTATGTAAAACAACTCTGCACGAGTTCTCAGGACACAGACAGGCAGAAGGCAGCAAGCCTCTCACACAAACTGCTTCAAGCCTAGTCTATATAAAGTTCTTTTCCCTACTTCACAGTCCATAGTTCTTACTGCATTTAGGTCTTTCAACTTCCATGAAACTGTACTTACAAGCACTGCAAGGCATCTCTTAGGCTAAGGTTTCAAATCCTTCCACATTCCTCCTGCAAATAAGTTTTAAAAGGTCAAAAGCCACACAGTCAGATTTCAATGACCTCACTTGTTGGTACCAATTTACTGTTGTAATCAGTTTCTCCTTTCTGTGACAGAAGCAGCTAGTAAGATGAAAGTGTTTATTTTGTCTTACAGACTCAAGGGGAAACTCCATGATGGCATGAGCAGAGGGTGAACATCACCTCCTGGCCAACATCAGATGGACAACAGCAACAGGAGAGTGTGCCAAACACTGTCAAGGGGAAGCTGGCTATAACACCTATAAGCCTGCCCTCAACAATACACTACTCCAGGAGACTCCAATTCCTAAATTGCCACCACCTTGGGACCAAACATTCAGAACACATAAATTTATGGGAGGGCACCTGAATCAAACCACCGCAGTGGGTGTGCCAGGAACCCTCAGCACTGCAAACAGAATATAAGATGCTTATGCCACTTTTTGCATTAGGCTTTATGTGGGTGGCTGGGGAGTTGAATGCTGGGCCAGCAGGCTTTGCAAGCAAGTGCCATTAACTGCAGAGCCATCCATTTTTGTAGATTTTCTTAGTGTTACATCCTTGGCACAAAGAGTCACATGGATGATGAGGAATGAATAAAACAAAGGAAATTTATTACGCAAACGATGAAGAAGGCTAGAGTGTGAGAGCAAGCATGGTTAGATTTTGGTTGGTATCCATACAAGGATAGAAAGGGGAAAGGAAAGGCCATCCTTTTGGAACTCAGAAAAGTGAACAGGCATCTGGGTGTGGTGGCACACGCCTTTAATCCCAGCACTTGGGAGGCAGAGGTAGGAGGATTGCTGTGAGTTCCAGGCCACCCTGACACTACAGAGTGAATTCCAGGTCAGCCTGGACTAGAGCGAGACCCTACCTCGAAAAACAAAAAAAAGAAGTGAACAGGCTTAGCAGTAAGGATCTGCAAGCAACTGCATCACAGGAGAGGCTTGTGATGGGGTAAGTACAGCATCTTATTAAGGAGGTAATTATTCCTCCCACCTTTTTAGCATGTCTTCAGCTTTCCCGAGGGGTGGACTCCTGGCCACAGGATTGATAGACTCTGTTGGATTAGCTCTTAAAGTGGGGGCACGTTTTTGTAATCTTATGTTGGGGGTAGCTTAGAATGCCATGTCTCTTTTCAGAGGCAGATCTCAGATTCTATTTTTCTCACCAAGAGAAACTTTCCATGAATGGATCTTTACAAGGCTCTGCTACCGCATTCTCCTACTTTTTTCATGATATTTTGAATCTTAGTGAGGGACAAAGCTGATCATGAGGGAGGGGTCCAACTTTAATGGCCTCCAAGGCTGCTAAATGCCTGCAGAGGTACCTAACATAATGGTATGTTGTGTCCAGAACACAGCATCCACAGCATTCCTTCCCATCATCCATCTCACATTAATTCTGCCATGTTCCCTGAGCCTTGGAAAGAGTGATATAGATGTCTTGTTTGGGGTGAGCACACAATGGTCATTTATATTCAGCACTTTGGCTAGATATATATCATTGCACTAACCTCTGACGGCTGCAAAAAGAAAGTTCTCTGAATGAGGCTGAGAGTTGCACTGATCTATGGGTATAAACACCAAGATTTAGAAGGCTTCACTAATGCCCTAGTCCATTTCTTTTCTTTCCGTTTGGAAATTCAATTAAGAAACTTTATTAATAAAATTGACAATCCCTTCCACTATCCACCCTCCTTATCTCCCACCCTCAATCCTTTCTACTGAACCCTCTTCTTTCCTGCTATTTCCTTTTTTATTTTGATGCCTTCTTTTTTTGAAGCTGACCTCCAAAGAAAGGTGACAAAAATCTTTTACCAACACCTATCAAAGAAATGGATTCAGGTACAAAGAACTCTGTCAGTCTCCTACATCCACCATCCCACAAAAACTCTGAAACTCTTCTTTAAAATTGGGGAACTTTAGGAAGGAATGTCTATCCCATTTTTCTCAAGCCTTGAATAATGAAGTAAACTCTCTCTGTAACAGAGAACTTAGACAAAGTGTAGCTGTTGTTCCTCAGTCCATGTTGAAAGGCTAATAAGCTGGGTTCTAATAAGATGCTTGTGCCAGCAAGTATAGTAGATACATCCAGGCGAAAGGCTCTGTATAGTTCACTACCAGAAGGGCAGCTCACTATAGAGGAAGGACTTTCTCCCTAATCTTTCCTGGAAACCCCCCTCACAGACCCCACCAAGAGGCCTTACTCAGTTCCTAATCTGATCGATTTAAACAATTTAATTGTCACAGTTAGTATGGACCTAAATGCCTGGTCACACCTCGAGTCTGACTCGTAGAAGTCTTTTCTCCCCACCAGCAGTGTGTCTCTCAGGCATCTCCTCATTCTGTGCCTTAGGGTTGGAGGGCAGCTGCCTGCACTGGGATGGCAAGGCCGAGGCCCTTTCTTTGGCTTCCCTGTATACACACTTCTGCTTTATGCCTCGGTGCTGTAGAAGGAACAATGCCACATAGTTCTCTGTGTGTTCAGAAGAGGCACACTGGTAACTAAAGCCCAAGAGTTTTCTCCTATCCAATCAGAGGGGAATATTCATTTTCACTTGAATAGAAGCATGAAGTCTCTCTCTCTCTCTCTCTCTCTCTCTCTCTCTCTCTCTCTCTCTCTCTCTCTCTCTCTCTTGCTTTTACTTTTTTTTTTAGTCTGGAGCTATTTTGCATAAAACAAAGAAGTTATACATCAGCATGGAGTTACCTAACAATGACTAGAGACAGTGGTTTAATTATAAGCTACCATAGTTTTAGGTTGAATAACTCACACACAATCTTTGAATAAGATTTCAGTATTCCTTTTGAAAGAGATTTCAGCTGCTTCGAGGCCCTCATGAATAGACTTGCTCAGGACTCTAAAGCACTTCTGCTTTATTTCGGATTCTGGCTTTTGCCAAAGCTTTCCCACAACCAGGGGGCCTTCCCCTCCTTTGTTTTCCTCAGTTATTACTGACTTCCTTTCAATGCTTAGATCAGGCATTTCCTTCTGTATGGACTTCTTTTTTTTTTCTCTTTCTCTCTCTTCAGCTTCAGACTATTCTGAGCTCTGCTATGAGCATTCTTTGCAGCACCGCATGACTTAACTCTGATTGCACTTTACTTACATGTAAGCAAGCATCTAAGCCCCTGGGCCATTCCCAAGCTCCTACACTTTAGTGATTTGTATGTCCGTAGTTTTGTCTTTGCAGAAATAAGCTATTTGAGGATTGAAATCATTTCTGTGTTCTAGCACCTACCACAGCAACATAGTTTATGGAACTAAGGAGCGTTTGAATGTGAAGAATATGACAGAAGGGCTGGAGAGATGGCTCAGTGGTTAAAGCACTTGCCTCCAGTGCCAAAGGCCCCCCGGTTCAATTCCCCAGGACCCACATAAGCCAGAGCCACAAGGTGGTGGCCCTGGTGTACTCTCTCTCTCTCTGCTTGAAAATGAATAAATAAAATATTTTAAAAAAGAATATGACAGTATACAATAAATACACTGATTGACCGTGGAGCCACTGTAGGAAACAGATCAAGTAACTAACAGCATTGCTTCTTAATGCAGAAGGTCTGTTAGACACCTTCCCACACCTCAGTGTGTTTTCCCTCAGGGACTTGCTTCCTCTTCTCCTTCAAGGGACGGATAACCTAAAGAAGGGAATAAAAAGGATAAGGGTGGAAGAGACAATTGGGAAATATTTAATATATTTCACAACCTTATTTTTGAGTTGCACTAAGTGTCCTTAAAAATTACATGAAATGTGAGCTAAATCTTAACTGAATAGACAAGGTTTTGTTTGCATGTAGCTCCAAAGTACAGTATGTATTCTAAGGATCATGGGGCATTTCTTAACCTAAAGATAGATAAGACATTAGTATACATTGCAGGTTTCAGAACAGATCTGTGTGAGATTAAAAGAAAATAAACACCAGATTTATTTATTTAGTTTTTGAGAGCGAGTGAGCAAGTGAGAGAGAGAGAGAGAGATGAGAATGAATGCACAAGGGCCTCCTGCCACTGTAAACAAACTTGATGCATGTGCCACTTTGTGCATCTGGCTTTACCTGGGTACTAGGGAATTGAACCTGTGTTGGCAAGCTTTGCAAGCAAGTGCCTTTAATGGCTGAGTTATCTCTCCAGCTTCTTTAAAAAAAGAAAACCTTTTTTTTTTTCCATTTTTTTTTTTTCCGAGGTAGGGTCTCATTCTAACCTGGCTAACCTAGAACTCACTTTGTAGTCCCAGGCAGGTCTTGAATTCACAGTGATGCTTCCTACCTCTGCTTCCCAAGTGCTGAGATTAAAGGTGTAACAACACACAGCTAAAAATACTCTTTTCTGTTAACAATTTTCATACATGTATGCAATATATTTGGATCAGATTCCTTCCATGTCACCTTCTCCTGTCCCCACTACCCTAGTCTCCTTTCCCTGAATCCATTCTTCTTTCCAACTAGTTTCTCCAGCTCTCTTATATTTTGATATCATTTTTTAATTCCCTCTTCCAACATCCCTGATGGGGCACATTTAGCCTAGATGGCCAGTTGTGCAGCTCACAGGGCCCACTACTGGTTAAGACTGATGGTGACTTTTGGCACCTTCCAGCATCATGACAGCCAGCCAGCGGAGTCCTTGATTTCTGTGTCCTGTAACTGAAGCAAGTGGCATCTTTAGCAATAGCATCTTACCATCTAGTTCTTGTGATCAACCAAGAACATTGTTAAGAGTCTGTGTTGTTTTGGGGACCTAACAACTCACTGGGAGGTATTCCATTTCTGGTGCTGGGATTTTCCTATAACTGCCCATCACTTCTGTAAACAGCATTATCCACCCATGAAAGGCACTTCTGCTCAAAGTATTTTTTTTAAAGTTATGTTTTTTGTTTGCTTGTTTGTTTTTAGTCAGGGTCTCACTAGTCCAGGCTGGGCTTGAACATACGATGATCATTTTCCCTCAGCCTCTTGAGTGCTGGGATTAAAGGTGTGCACCACCATGCTTGGCTTAAAATTATGCTTTTAAACATATTTTTATTTATTTGCAAGCAGAGAAATAGAGATAGAGAGAGAGAGAAGAGAGAGAGGGAGAGAGAGAGAATGAATGGGTGGGCATGCCAGGGCCTCCAGCCGCTGCAAATGAACTCCAGATGCATGAACCACTTTGTGCTTCTGACCTTACATGGGTACTGGGGAATTGAATTTGGGTGGTTAGACTTTGCAGGCAAGCACCTTAATCACTGAGCCATCTCTCCAGTCCCAAATTAGGCTTTTTAATTAGCTGACAAAGAAGTAGGTTTCCATATTACTGTTTAATACATCTTTAGTTTTGGTTAACCCTCTCTCCACCTCTTCCTGTACTCAATACCCCTTCCCTATCCATGCTTAACCCTTTCCACCCACAATATTCTGACCCTCTACTATTATATCACATGTTCTGCTATCTCTTCCCTTAAGACCTTCCCATTGAGTCCCCTCAAATCTTTTTATTTTTGGGTATTGGTGCTCATTGAAACTGGGGCCTTGTGCATTCAACAGAAAGACTCTACCATTGAGCTATACATACATCTATCCCTTGAAAGAGTTTTGTTGAATATGGGTTTCTAAGATAATTATTACTATATCTTCCTATATTCTATTTTTAGATTTTTCATCATTACTTTTCAGTGTTTAGCAGATAGTTTTCTATATATTTCTTTTTTTATTTTAGAGATGCTAGGTCTCCCTCACTTCCAGCTCTCAGCCTCTTTTAAGCTCTTGTTTTGTCCTGGTCTGGTGGTGCAGGCCTGTAATTTCAGCTAGTTGGGAGGCTGAGGCAGGAGAATCATGAATTGAAGGCCAAACACAGCTATAAAGCAAGTTTGTGGTAATTTATTGAGATTATCTGTCCAAAAAACCCTTTTTTTGTTGTTTTTTCAAAGTATAGTCTCAGTCTAGCCCAGGCTGACCTGGAACTCATTCTGTAGTTCCAAGCTGGCCTCAAACGCACAGTGATCCTCCTACCTCTGCTCCTGAGTGCTGGAATTAAAGTTGTGTGCCACCATGCAGAGCCAAAAATGTTTAAAAAATTAAAAAGGGCTGGGAATATAGCTATGTGTAGAGAACTTGCCTAACATGAATAAGGCCCTGGGATAATGGGTGAAACCCCATTACAGTTTAAAAAAAAGAAAGAAGGAAAAGAAAAGAACTTTTGCTTGTGTTGTATTACCTTTGTATTGTTGGGACAAAACACCCAACCAAAAGCAGCTGATGGAAGGAAAAGATTGACTTTGGCTTAGAGTCTCATGATGGCAGGGGAAGCATGGCACGAGCAGAGGCTGATATCACCTCCTTGCCATAGCAGGTGGAAAACAGCAGCAGGAAAGTGTGCCAAACACTGGCAAGGGGAAGCTCGGTAGAACATCCATAAGCCTGCCTCCAGCAACACACCTCCTCCACCTCCCAATTCGCCATCAGCTGGGCATTCAGAACACAGAAGTTTATGGGGGACATCTAATTCAAACCACCACAGCCTGCCTTTGGGTTTTGCTGTTCCCTTCTGAGTTTGAGGATTACTCTTTTACTTATTCTAGAAATTTTCTAGATATTACCTCTTTAAATGTGAATGCTCCTTTGTTCTTTCTCTATAATTCTTCTGTAATTCTGACTTAGGATATTTCATAATTACTCTCTTTCTTTTCTTAAGGCAGGGTCTGTTGCATTAACCTTTTCCTGAGATGATGCAAACAAGCATCTCTTCACCCCCAGATAGGGCCCTGACAACAGACCAAAGTAACATTACACCGAAGTCCCACCATTGAGCAACTGACATTACGGTTCATTACAGAGCAGGTGAGGGGTTGTTAACAGGCGCATGGGCCACTCAAAGACAGATGCTTCACTGCAGAGCCCACCAGCACGGTGACCGCATCTCTGGACTGCATGGTTTGCAGGCAGCAATTCTTGTTCCTGACATAGGGAAGGGCCTTATGAATCTTGACAGTTTAGGGAACTTCCAGAGACTTGTGAGGTGTTTACCTCTGAGCCTTGTTCCCTTCTAGAGCCTTATTTATCAAGCCTACCTTTCAGTTTGAAACTCCTAAGAACCTCTCTCGGGATGAAATGATTCAATTCAGAAGAAATTGCTACACAACACTCCACCCCTTCCCTTGGATGTTACATTCTCTCCTCTTCTGCTATGTTCTTGGAGTTCTTTGAACCTTGGAGGGAGTGATACAGATGTTAAACTATGATGCCAAAGCAGGGTTACTTAGTCTCAGAAGCTAGTTGAGTGTGCAGTACACTTCTCCTTGCTAAAGACATGTCCTTCTATAACCAGGCAAGGCTCACAGCAGCTGAGCAATGGGCATAAGCACACATGTTTAGAAAGCAATCGATGGGCACGGGACATCCATTCACAAAACACTAATAGCTGTTTCTCCCTGGGACTTGGGACCTTACCAGCTCCAGGTGTTATCCTGGCTCACAGTACCAGATGTGAGTTCCCTCTGTAGAGTGGGCTTTAAATTTCATTCAAAAGCAACTGTTTGCACCCATTAACAGTTGGTCACTATCGCATCAAGGGCAAGCGTCGCCCAGCATGTTGGTACCAGAGCACCAAGGCTCCATAGCTGAGCAGTACTGTTGGTGACAGCTTTTCCTAGCAGCCAGCATGGTGACTTCTACCACTATGAAAGTTAGTCAGCAGGGAGGGAGCTTCCAGCTTAGACCCAGCTTGGCTTCTCCATGTCCTGCAGGCAAAGTATGTGGTGTCTTCAGCAATAGGGACTGACTTACCTCTAGTTATGACGTGTGACCACCAGCGGTGGAATTGATAGTTTTGGGGACCTTAGGAGCCTCCCTGGCCAACTACTCTCAGAGAGAAAACGTACCTCTTGCACTGGGATTTTCATGCAGCAATTTATGACTCCTGGGAGTGTCCTTTCCCACATGGGAAATACTACCTTCTTTCAAATTCTTAATTGTTAAAAGTATATTTCTAGATTCCTTTTAAAATATATTAACATGAGCTGGAGAGATGGCTGAGGCGTTAAGGTGCTTGCCTACAATGCCAAATGACTCAGGTTCGATTCCCCAGTACCCACATAAAGCTGGATGCACAAAGTGATACATGCATTTGAAGTTCATTTGCAGTGGCTAGAGGCCCCTGCATGCCCATTCTCTCTTTCTCTCTTTTTTTTTTTGAGGTAGGGTCTCGCTCTAGCCAAGGCCGACCTGGAATTCACTCTATAGTCTCAGGGTGGCCTTGAGTTCACGGCAATCCTCCTACCTCTGCCTCCCAAGTGCTGGGATTAAAGGCGTGCACCACCACACCCAGCTCCCATTCTCTCTTTCTCTGTCTGTCTCTCTTCTCTCTGTCTCTCTCTCCTCACAAATAAACAAATGAAATGAAAATATATTAAAATGAAAACCTCCCTGTAATGTTACAAAGAGTAGACATGATCTCTGAAGGTCCACTGTCATTCATTCCCAGCAAGTACCAGTTGAGCAGCTGGGCTGGAGAGGTGGCTCAGCAGTTAAGACACTCGCCTGCAAGACCTAATGACCCAAATTCAATTCTCCAGGACCCACATAAAGCCAGATGCACAAAGTGGCTCATGCATCTGGAATTCGTTTGCAGTGGCAGGAGGCCCTGAGGTGCCCATTCTCTCTTTCTCTCTGCCAAGCATGGTGGAGCACACCTTAAATTCTGGCACTTGGGAGGCTTCTGAAAAGGCCTTGCTTAGGTGAACAATCTCTGCACCCCAACACTTTCTCACAGGGGATAAATGTATACCGCATACTCTGGGAATATTGTCCTCCGCAGGCCAAACTTAATTTTTTTAAAAAGAAATTTAACATTAAAAAATATTTTATTTATTCATTTTCAAGCAGAGAGAGAGAGAGAGAGAGAGAGAGAGAGAGAGAGAGAGAGAGAGAGAGAGAGAGAGAGAGAGAGAATGAGTAGCCATGCCAGGGCCTTTAGCCACTGCAAACAAAACTCTAGATGCATGTACTACTTTGTGCATCTGGCTTTACATGGCTACTAGGGAATCGAACCTGGGTCATTAGGCTTTGAAGGAAATGCCTTAACTGCTCTCTAACCCCTATGTTAGTTTTTATTTTTAAAAAATATTTTATTTATTCATTTTCAAGCAGACACACATACACACACACAGAGTGAGAGAGAGAGAGAGAGAAAGAAAGCACCAGGGTCACCACCTTGTGGGTCTGGCTTATGTGGGTCCTGGGGAATTGAACCCAGGGTCTTAGGCACAAGAGGCAAGTGCCTTAACCGCTGAGCCATCTCTCCAACCCAGTTTTTTTTTTTTTTGAGGTAGGGTCTCCCTCTAGCCCAGGCTGACCTGGAATTCACTATGTAGTCTCAGGGTGGCCTCGAACTCACAGTGATCCTCCTACCTCTGCCTCCCGAGTGCTGGGATTAAAGGCGTGCGCCACCATGCCTGGTTTATTATTTTTTTTTGAGAGATTTCCACATGGATTTCTGAAGTGGCTGCACCAGTTTACACTTCCACCAACAGTGAATCAGGGTTCTACTTTCCCGTGTCTTCACCAGTCTTTGCTGTTACTTGTTCTCTAGATGAGAATCATTCTGATTCACGTGGGATGGAATCTCGAAGCAATAATAATTTACATGTCCCTGATGCCTAAGGATGTTGAGCACTTTAGAAGATATTTACTGGCCATTTGTATTTCTTTTGAGAATTCTCTGTTTAGTTCCTTAGCTCATTTTTAACTGGGTTGCTTGGTTTTTTTTTGCTTCATTTTTTTTGAGTTCTTTGTATATTCTGGATATCAATCCTCTCTCAGGTGTGTAGGTGGCAAAGATTTTCTCCCATTATGTAAGGTGACTCTTCATTCAATTAACTATTTCCATTGCAGTACAAAAATTTAACTTCATGTAGTCCCATTTGTTGATTGTTGCACTTATTTCCCAAGCAACTGGAATCCTATTCAGAAAGCCCTTATCTAGACCTATATGTTGAACTGTTTCCCCTACTTTTTCCTCTGGCAGCTTCCGTTTCAGTTCTTTGACCCATTTGAAGTGAACTTTTGTGCAGGAGAGAGACAAAAATCTAGTTTTATTCTAGAATTTACTAATTTGAGAGAAAGAGAGGGAGGGAGAGAGAATATACACCAGGGTCTCTCACTACTGAAAATGAACTCCAGACATGTGTCACTTTGTTCATCTGTCTCTGCTTGGGTTCTGGGTATTGAACCCAGACTGGCAGGCTTTGCAAGCAAGAGTCTTTAGCCACTGAGCCATCTTTCCAGCCCTCATGAGATTTTTTTTTTAAATTACTGCTTCAACCTCACTGCTTGTTGTAGATCTATTTAACTCATCGCAGTTTAACTTTGGTAGGTCATAAGTGTTTATAAATTCATCAATTAAAAATATTTTTCTAATACGGTAGAATATATGTTTTTAATATATGTCCTAATGACTTTGTGAATATCATTGTAATGTCTTTCTTTTCATCATTAATTTTGATAATTTGGGTCTTCTCTTTCTTTGGGAAGATGTGACTAAAGGCCTGTTGATATTATTTATCTTTTCAAAGAATCAAATGTTTATTTAATCGATTCTTGGTATTTTTTTCCTTTTCCATTTCATTAATTTCTGTTCGGATCTTCTTTATGTCTACTTCTTTTGGGTTGGCCTTGTTCTTGTTTTTCCAAAGCCTGAAGGTCATCATCAAATTGTTTGAGATCTAATTTTCTTGTGTGTGAGTGTTCATGTATGCATGTGTGCGTGTGTGAGCATGTATATGTGCCTTGTCGCTCCTCACATGTTCTCAGCAAGGGGCGCTGGCCTGACCCGCAGAGGCTGGGTTGGAATGTCCAGGGTCAGCTCTATCCCTCTTCTACTTGGTCTTGTTTTAGTTGGAGTCTCTTCCTTGATTCCACAGCTTGCTGGGTCTCTGCTCCCCTAGGGATGGGGGTGACAGGCATGCAGGACCATACCCTGACCCTGAGCCATCTCCCCAGCCCTGTTTGACCCTGAGTCATCTCTCCAGCTGTCTTTTTTTTTTTTTTAAGTGTAGGCACTTATGGCTATGATTTTCTTTGTTTTCAGATTTACATTTATCTACTTAACAAATTTTGAGTTTGTGCCCATTTAGTATGTGACGTGGGAATCCAACTTTATTTTCACCTGATAGTAAATATCTTTTGTTGCATGTGTATGTATATGTGGTGTGCGTGCATGTTTGTATGTGTGTGGATATTTGTTTATGAATGTGCATATAGGGGCTGGAGGTTGATGTTTGACATCAACCTCAACCACTCTTCATCCTTTTTGGTTTGTGTGTGCGTTCTATGTATGGTATGTATGTACACATGTGTTGTATATATGAGTGTTTACAGGTACATGTCCCATGTGACAATGCCCGAGAAGAACGTTGAAAGTCCTCTCCTAACACTCTTCTATCTTATTTTATTCAGACAAGGACTCCCACTGAACCTAGAGCTCATGCTGCTTTTTGGTTAAAGTGGCTGACCAGCAAACCTGGTGATCCTCCTCTCCGCAGCCCTCTCAGCGTTATAGGCACCTACAACCAAGCCTGACTGTTTATGTGGATGCTGGGGATTAAACTCACACCTGCTGTCACCTGCTGAGCCATCTTCCCAGCCGAGACCGATTTAAAGTATTTCTTTAACCTTCCTCCTCATAGCTCAAACAGCCAACCAACCACTACTCTATGTTTTTGGAAGGAAAGCTTCAACTGCTGCTAGCCATAAGTTTGGAATGTTTACTGCATTGTACTTCAATACTTTTATTATAACTTAGGTCCGTTTATAAGATACTGTAATATCTTTCCAGATTGCCTATCCTGTGCCATTGATCTATTTGTTAGTTCTGTGTTGGCATGTAGTATGTGTGTGTGGTGTATATAGTATGTATGCATGCGAACAGATGCAGGATCCCCATACACATGCCCCTAGAGCCAGAAAAGATGACAGGTGTCCTCTCTAGGTCTTCTGATTGTTTCCTTGAGACAGAGTCTCTCACTGAACCTGGAGTTGCCACTGTTGGTCCTACTGGCTGACCAGCAAGTCCCAGCAATTCTCTGCTCTCTGTTCCAGCAGGGCTGGGGTTATAGAGAGTCATGGTCATGCCTAGATTTTTATGAGGATGCTGGGGATTGAACGCAGGCCCTTTTAGGCCCTCATGTTTGCATGGCAAGTGCTCTTATCCACTCTGACATCTCCCCAGCTCTGTTTGTTCTTGACTTAATGTTTCCTATTTAATACTTTAAACATTATTTATCTGTTTGTCTATTTGGTAAGTAGGTCATGTTTGTGTGAGTGTTGGTGCAGCTTGCTAGGGCATGGATGTGCCACAGCGCTGGTGTGGAGGCCAGAGGACGACTTTCAGGTCAGTCCTTGCCTTCCATCTTTTTTGAGGCAGCATTTGTCTTTTGTTGCTGAAAGCTATGTTTGTAGACTTCTGGGAAAGTCCCAGAAAGTCTTTGTACCTCTCTTGATGTAGGTACACTGGGATCGCAGACGTTTGCCATAGCTTCCAGCTTCTACATGGGGTCTGGGGTTCTGAACTCAGGCACTCCAGACTTGTCATCAAGTGCTTTATCCACTGAGCCATCTCCCCAGTTCTATTTTATACTTCATCGTACATTTATGTGCTATTTCTCTTCCACATTGTTAATTCTTCATATATAATATTTCTCTCTTTTTTATTTATTCATTTTCAAGCAGAGAGAGAGAGAGAGAGAGAGAGAGAGAGAGAGAGAGAATGAGAGCACCAGGGCCACCACCTTGTGGGTCTGGCTTATGTGGGTCCTGGGGAATTGAACTCAGGGCCTTAGGCACTAGAGGCAAGTGCCTTAACCGCTGAGCCATCTCTCCAGCCCCTATTTCTCTCTTTTTGATTTTTTTTATTTTTGAGAAGAGAGAGTGCGCTAGAACCTTTTGCCTAGCAACTCCAGATGAGTGGGCCACTTTGTGCATCTGGCCTTACATAGGTATTGGGGAATCAAACCCAGGCTGACAGGCTTTGCAAGCAAGCCCTTTGATCCCCTAAGCCAACTCCCCAGCCCCCCCACCTTTTTTTGAGGCAGCATCTCATTCTAGCCCAGGAAGACCTGGAAACCACTTCATAGTCCAGGCTGCCCTCAGACTCATAGCAATTTTTCTACCTCAGCCTCCTGCATGCTGGGTTTAAAGGTGTGTGTACCACACCCAGTTCATATCTAATATTTCTGAAAACTATCAAGAACATTCTTCTGAGTATATTTTTAAATCTATTTTGAAAAGTACTAGCAAAGAAGGAGTGTTAAGCTTATTGTTAACATGTGCAAACAGGAAAGATTATGAAATTCAGATACAGACTAGGATCAGAAATATCAAGACATACCACACGTGACAGTGGAGTGTTGGATTTTTGGTACTCTCTAACCAAAACGGAGTGGACCGACATGGACACAAGGAATAAAACACTGAACATTGGAACACATCAGCAAACACTGTCCTGGGATGGAGAGTCCCTGGCGATCAGGGCAGGAGCTCCTTGAGCAAACCGGCAGCTTTTGTCAGCTTTCACATCTGACTCAACTTTTGGAGCTTGTTCAACTGTTCCCTAAATACCTGCTTTACCTGCTTGTTTCTCAGGGTGTAGATGAAGGGGTTGAGGGTTGGGGTCACCACAGTGTTGAGCAATGCCACCACTTTGTCCTGGTCCTCCCCGTGGCCACTCTTACCTGAGCGGACATACATGAAGATGCAGCTACCATAGAAGAGAGATACCACAGTGATGTGGGAGGAGCAGGTGGAGAAGGCTTTCTTCCTCTCCTTGGCCGAGGGGATGTGCAGGATGGTGTGGAGGATCCGTCCATAGGAGGTGGCGGTCACCGCCAGAGTGCCCAGGAGACTGAAGTTGGCAATAACAAAACCCAGAAACTCTATCAGACTTGTATCTGCACATATGAGTTCCAGGAGTGGAAAGTTGTCACAGAAGAAATGGTTAACAATGTTGGGGCCACAGAAAGGCTGCTGAAATACAATGGAACTTGGAACAAGGATGAGAAGTAATCCCGACACCCACGAGCCGAGCACTAGCTGGACACAGACTCTTTTGTTCATAATGGTGGCATAGTGTAAAGGCTTACATATGGCCACATACCTGTCAAAGGACATCGCTGCCAGTAGGAAGAACTCTGTGGTACCCAGGAAGAAATAGAGGAATGCTTGGAGAAAACAAGCCGGCAGGGAGATAGTCTTACTTCCTGTGATGATGTTGGTTAGCATCTTGGGGAAAATGACCGAGGTGAACCAGATCTCTAGGACAGCAAAGTTGCGGAGGAAGTAGTACATGGGGGTGTGGAGGCGCCTGTCCATGAGGGTGACGACAATGATGAGGAGATTCCCCAGCAGTGTGAGGAGGTAGGTCAGGAGGAACCCCAGGAAGATGAGCAGCTGCAGCTCGCAGGCATCTGTGAGTCCCAGCAGGACAAACTCGGTGACAGTGGTGAGGTTCTCCATGCCCCTTCTGATTTCTGCTATTAAGCCAACAAATAAACAGTAAATTAAAATAGATAAAAAAGCCAGTAGAGTACATTGAATTTCTTTTTGATTCAATAGATTAGGTATTATGTTTAGCACTTTTGAATAATTTTCTTGGTAATAAAAACAAATGGGAATTGTATTCTCATATAAATACATTCAGAATTGTTCATGAGTCCAATTATTTCTAGGTTAAATTGGTTACTATTGTCCTTAGAGATCTGGATCAATCTTGTTATTGATTGTTCTTTTTAGAAATGACAGGTTAAGGCAACCTTTATTTTATTTTATTTTTGTTTTGAGGTAGGTCTCACTCTAGCCCAGGCTGACCTGGAACTCACTTTGTAGTCTCACGCTGGCCTCAGACTCAGTGTCCTCCTACCTCTGCCTCCCAGTGATGGGATTAAGACAAGGTTTTGCAATGTAGACCAGACTGGCCCCAGACTTGCAGTCCTCTTGCCTTAGACTCCAGAATGCTGGGAACACAGTGTGTATTTCCACACCACACATGGCTCAAGGCAAGAGAAGGAACCAATGTGATAAGGTTGAATCAGAGAAATGACAGCATACTACAGTATAGATAAGTAAAATATATGTTCATGTGGAGAAGTCCTACTGATGGGATAATTGTGAGGGGTTTTTCTTTCTTTCTTTTCTTGTTACATATATAACAATTTAAGACCCCAAATAAAAAGAAGTGGGCACAGTGAGCTCCTTTGGGTAGAGCTGGGTGGAAAACTATAGCAGAAGCCTCAGGGATTGTGAGACTCACTAGCTGAACATCGGCCCAGAGAGCAAGAATGGTGGAAAAGCCAAAGAGGTCAGTTATGGCCAGCTTGCCAGCATCACCTGGAAACAAGCAACAGACTTCTAGGCAGTGTCCAGAAGAGCCACATTTTCTTTCTCCCACTCCAAAAACTGCACCAGGGAGGTTACCCCACTACACCAGCTTCTGGTGGAAGTGCTCGGTTGTCTCCCCAGGCATGTCTAACGATAAGGATTCCACCTTGTCATGGAAGCTTCTGGTCAACAGAGTGCTTGAGGATTGTGCTTCTTGTGGGCTCACCTGACCTTTTTAAATAAGGGTGCTCCAGAGCCGTGAGGTGGTCTGCAGGTCATGGAAACGGGCGAGCCGTGGCTTCTTTGCACTTCACATATGACAAAGCTTTCGTGGTTTTCAACAACCTCTAGTGATCCTCCCTCACTCTGCTGTCACTCACACATATCTAGAGAGCCCCAGAAATGAGTTATCTCTGGATATTTGTCAGAACTCCTGGGGTCACTAGTTTCTTAGGAGGCTGTCACTGTTTTTGTCCCCTAGCGTCACTGCTGGACCACGTTCATGGGAAGACGGATGTGGAAATCTAGTTAAGTATCCTTCTATCTCTCCTATCCTGAAGAGTGATAGGTATCAATAGAAGATTTAAAAGGTGAAAGATTTGTATGATCTGAAGACTAGCCAGAGTATCCAATTGAAGCTTTATATGACTCATGTTTAGTTGTGCGTGAGAGTTTGCTGTCTAATAGCACGTGCTCTTCCAGGGTCAATGAGCTCATGGAAGACTGGGATAAACTATCATGGTGAAGCTGAAGGGAGAGCTGGAGTGCCTGGGGTTCTCTTTGGTCTCCACGGAACTCTGAGACACACAAAGATACACAGCCCAAAGCCAATCCATCTGAGAGTCTCACTCTGCTCTTGCTGGATGGAGCTTTTCTTCCCTGGAGATTCGTTACCATTCGTGATAACAGGGACTAGGAAGGTCCCTTACCACTTATTGTTGTTCAACTTTGGGATTGAAAGTTTACTTTTTCTGACCAAGAAGTATAGAAACTTCCAACAATGTTTCGTTATAACCAAGAAACACAATTATTGAAGCATTTGATATACTTTGTTGGATGCTGATTGTGTGACAGATACTGCTGTAGATGCTACAGATACAAGACAGAGTATTGTGGGGCAACAGACATTAAAAAATGATCACACGTAGGGAATGGTGGTGCATGCCTTTAGTCCCAGCATTCTGGAGGCAGAGGTAGGAGGATCACCATGAGTTTGAGACTCCATAGTGAATTCCAGGTCTGCTGGGCTAGAGCAAGAGCCTACCTTGAAAAACCAAAAAACCAATAAAACCAAAACCAACCAACCAAAAAACCCCACAAAGACGATCACACAACTAATTGCTATTGTGACTGGTATTCTGAAGGACATCATGGGGGATCTTGACCCCAGCTGAAGGAAGGGTGGCTTAGTCTGCTTTGACGGCTATAATAAACTATCATGACTTATTTCTCGGGGTTCTGGAGGCTGGAAAGTCCCAAGGTGTGCACTATCTAGCGAGGGACTGCTTGGTGATTTTCAATGGCCACCTTTCTCTAATGTCCTCAAGTGGCACAGCTGGAGAGGGATGGGGTCTCTCCATCTTCTCAAAAGGGTTCCAATCTTGTCATGGGGTTTTAATGACTTGACATCCTCTAAAACTCTCACAGAGGTTCCATGTACAAATACCACCAGGTTAGGGATTAAGGTTTCACTGTGTAGATTTTAGGGGCCCCAGGGGCTCCGTACACAGCAATGAGGAAAGATGCCCATGCCGAGGTTCTATGAGCCTGAAACATCAAGGGTGAATGGTGGTGTGGGAGTGAAGAAGTCTTAATTAGTTATCAGTGAGCACCTACTGCGCGCTAGGCATAGTAGTACATAGTGAGGATCACTGGTAATAAAACAGACGTAGTCATCTCTCCCCATGGACAAATCATGGTACAAGGTCCTTGGGACAATTCTAATCTTGGTCTTTGCTCTTTGCTTTTTTTTTAAATGCTAAAATTATTTTGTCATCTCACTTTTTTTTTTTTTTT
>PVHP010033105.1:0-19767 GCA_004024765.1 Zapus hudsonius | reverse complement strand
GTAACAACACACTTGGGCCAGGAAGACCGGGATGAGTACTAAGATATACAGGATCCCTTGCCACAAGGACTAATCCAGACAGCCCACGGAGGAGGATATACAACTGATCAGGGATGGGGAGGGGGGGAATTGGGGAAGTCGGGATAACAACGCATGGTTTGCCCACTAAATAATGTAACTCATTATGGACAATAAATATTAAATTAAAAGTCAAAAAAAAAAAAAGAGCCTCCTGAGAGCTTTCCCACAGGCATGACTTCAGACCTGAGAGAAGTCTTGTTTCCTCACTGCTGAATGAAGGAATCCTTGTCTCAGCATCTCGAGTCCGGTGTGCCTTCTGCCTCAATTTCCCTATATACAGTGACACTTTCCACGTGACGGTAGGATAGTTCTAGAATTTTGCCACTACATAAGGATCTCCGTGATCACCATTTCCCATAATATATTCCTTAATTCTTTCTCAGCTCTCATCATTAGCACTTTTAGTAGTTTTTAAATTAGCAGACAAAATAATCGGCTTCATTACGGTGTTTTCACACAAGTTCTGTTCTTGTTGATTCTCTTCCTCAAGACACCTCTCTCTCCATCTCCCTTCTGCTTTCATGTCCTACACACTCCATTTCCTCCCCCTTTCTCTCAAGACCCTCTTTCCCCCTCCCATGGTCCCTGCAGTGGTTTGAATCAGATATCACCCACCCACTCATATGTCTTGAATGCTTGGTCTCAGGGTGGTGGACCCCTGCTGGAGGAGGTGCACTGTTGGAGGTGGGCTTATGGGTCCCTCTTGCCAGGTCATTCTTCTTGCTGATGGCGTCCATTTGCTGTGGCAGAGGTGATGTCCAGCCTCTGCTCATGCCATCTCTGCCCTGCCATCATAGATTTTTCCCCTCGGGACTGTAAGCCAAAACACAAACATTCCTTCCATCAGCTGCTTTATTTGGGTGCTTTTTCCAGCCATGCACCAAAAAGGGAACTGCACGAGTGCCCTTTTGAGTCTCAAGACCTATATCCACATCCACACACATGCGCAAACGCGTGTATAAAAGTAAAGAAGAAAATCAATATTCCCAAAGTCAAGATTTCTAATAACAGTCTTCTCATGGTGTTTACAATTTCCGACTTTAGTCCCAGCACTTGGAAGGCAGAGGTAGGAGGATCACCATGAGTTCAAGGCCACCCTGAGACTACAGAGTGAATTCCAGGTCAGCCTGGGCTAGAGCGAGACCCTACCTCGAAAAACAAACAAAAAACAATTTATGTACACCATATTTATAATCTCTTTCTTGGACGTTGGATCCACAGCCCAGTCCCATGTCCATACTAGCCTGCTGAGGATGAGACCATGTGGAAGAACAGAGCGTTGTTTAACGAGGGCGATCCTGTACTCCTGGGTCCACAGAAACCCACCAACTGACCACGGAAGCCAACCCAGCCAAGATCAGCCAAGCTTAGCTCAGAGTAAAACACAATAGGTGGCCAATAAACTTATGAACAAGGCTTAAGTATTCATTAATTAATACTAATAAATGTCACCAATGTTTTATGGTGGCTTGTATTGTATTATATAGTATTTAACTGATGCACACAGGATTCACATTTGTCCCCTTGGATTCTTGAACTTTTGAGCTATTTTTGGAAGAGAGAAAAGTTAGTTCAAATAAAGCCAGTCATCTTTCCCCTTTCTTTTAGCTTAATCTCAGCGGTGAAACCCACTCCTGATCTCCACAGTTGCAGAAATGCACATTAATTTTCTAAGTGGTCACATGGGAGATCTCATTGTTGGGCTTGGATAAAGAGAGAGAGACATGTTCATGGTTCTCTTTGTGGGGAAGCTCTTAGAAGGTCCTGTCTTGGGTCTCTTTCTCTGCAGCTATCTCTCCAGAGCTCTCTAGTCCCACTTAGGGACAGTCTTCACATAATCCTTTAAAACTAACATGATGATCTGAAAACTTGCTTTAAAATGTGTTATGATACCTTAATTTGAAATTTTTTGGAGGCAAGGTCTCACTTTACCCCAGGCTGACCTGGAACTCCATAGACCCAGGTTGGTCTTGAACTCACAGTGATCATCCTACGTCAGCCTCCCTGGTGCTGGGATTAAAGGTGTGCACCACAGATATAAATTTAATTAAAACTTTCCTTTTAATACCTGCTTATACTTAATTTGATTAACAACTGTCCTCTGCAGTTCAATAAGGCCACTAACACCCCCACCAAAGACAGTGCCAGGCCCATTCCTTGATCTGTCAATACCTGATTGATGAATCATTGCACATGAAACTGTTGTATCTTAGGTCACGAGGACAGATGTATCGATTTCTTTTATAGAACCTAGATGTAGTCATTTAGAAACAAATCTTTTAAGAAGTATCACTTTAGGACTGGGGAGATGGCTCAGCGGTGAAGAGAGCTTGCTTCTTGATTCAGAGACCACCAAGTTGGGCTCCCAGGTTAAAAGCTGGGCATGGGCACACTCATTAGTAACTGCAGTCTACGAAGGGGCAGAGGTGATGTTGGCACACAGAAGCTCCGGGGTGAAGGAATATGATGGCTAAGTCTGTTGTCAACAGGATCAGATCAGAAATAAGACACTCCTTTTAGGCAGGTCTGTGAGGTTGTTTCCAGAAAGAATTAGCTGAAGGAGAAAGCCCTTCTTCCAGAGTGGGTGGCCCTGCCAGGGGTGGACTCCATATCCAGAATCTCAGAGACAGGGCTGGAGAGATGGCTCAGTGGTTAAGGCACTTGCCTCCAGTGCCTAAGGCCACCGGTTCAATTTCCCAGGACCCACATAAGCCACACCCACAAAGTGGAGGCCCTGGTTCTCTCTCTCTCTCTCTCCTTCTCTCTGCTTGAAAAATGAATAAATAAAATAAAAAAAGAATCTCGGAGAGAACAGAGTCTCTTTTTCACCTGTCTGCCTATGCTACTCTCTGGCGAGTACTTTTTGCTTGGCTCTCCTTGCTACTCACGTGCATCTACTCTGCTTTGACTGTTCAGCACTGGAACCAAGTTTCATCAGCCTCTCAACATGGAGAAGACCAGCCCTCAATGCCAGATTGGACTGCTGAGCCATCCAGCCACGCGAACCGAGGGCCAGGGGAGAGGGACGGGCTCCTCCATGCTCAAGCCTGAAGACCAGACAGCCACTGTTGGACGGACCGGTGGGTATGTCCATCACAGAGCTTCTCCTCAAGACTGTACGACAAAAGAAAATCTTTCCTCCCATTGGGTGCTGTAGGTCAGGTGCTTTTTCACCCACCAACACACAAGTAACTATAACACAGACAGACCCACCTCACTTCAAGAAGTACATGGATGAACAGCAAGAGGACATTCTTCGGGCCTCTGCCCACGTGTGCGTGGGGGACACCCATCTGCACACACACACAAGCACACATGACACAATCCTCTACACACAGGCAGACAGGCCAAAAAAAAGTGGCACCTTAAAAAGACCTTGTCAAAAATGCTAACAAAGATGGAGTCTCATTTGCTTTTTTTACTTAGTGCCTGGGAGAGAACACATTGCATGTAAGAGAGATTTCATAATATGGCTCCCCGGAAAATTCCTCAACCTCAAAACTCAAAGAGCAAAACAGAAGGCCACCAGTATCTGTGCTTCATTCTACCCACTGTGCACATGAAAGCTCAACTCTGGCTCCTCTCGGACCAGAATATTCTTCATGAGACTCTACAGAGGAGCGGTGATGACTCGTCTTGTTCCCATTTTTAAGGAAGGACAATTAAGGATGTCTGACTCACCCGAGCTGTTCATGAGGAGTGTTCACTGGCTCATAAATAATGGAACAAGCCGGAAGGTTCTGAATAGGCCCTGGCCAGCTAGCTGTTACGGTGTCTTTCTAGATAGGAAGTGAACTCAGAATCTGTCTTTTCAATTATTACCATTACTCATTATTGTCCAAATTACATAATATGATTCATGTCTGGAGATCAGGAGAAGAGAAGAATTTTAAGGATAGACTATGAAACAGAGTGAAGGAAGGAGGGAGAAAGACAAAGACTCAGCGTCGGGGATCGGTGATGAGTTCTTTCTGCCTGTGGCTTTGTTATGTGGTGGTAAATCGAGAGTCTTAAGTCATTTAATAAACATTTATTTGTGAAGCTCTGGTAACAGGCTAAAAATGCCCAATTTTCATATAACTAAGGTCTCAAAGCCAAGAGGGTAAACTCTATGGAATAAGATATGAACAACCGTGGTTCCAGACAGAATGTCTTGGACATTCAGGGATTATCTTCAGTTGGCAAAATCAACCACAAAGGATTGAAAGGTTCTGAAAGATTGTTTCCCCTATATGATAGTTCAGACAGCCATTCAAGAAAATTGTACCCTCTTTCAACTCTTAAGGCAGAATCTACCTCCCTCTCCCCATTCATTGTTGGACCCAGCCTGGCTGCATATCTGAGAGCTAAGCTTTAATATGCATCCGGATGAGAGCATGGTAGCTCCTGCCTTTGTTCCTAGCACACCTGTGCCCCCAGGAGGCAGGGGGATGGCTGAAGGCCCTGAATCCTGTTTACAAGTGCTAATAGGTTTTACTCCTGCTGGCTGAGTTCCGCCCCCTTTGTGTAAGAGATAAGGCAATGCAACCCATCCCTAGATTGTATATAAGGTTGGATGTGAAAATAAAGTTTTGAGATCTGCTTGGACACTTCTCCCGGCTGCGTGTGATTGTCCAGCCGTCGTGCTCACCTTTCCTCGATGGAGCCAGGTCTCCTGCTGGCCAGAGAGACTGAGGCTCACGTAGCAGGGGGCCAGGGACCCATGCGGTAAGACATCTGGAGAAGCACCCGACAATTCATAATAAGTCTGGCTAAATAACTCACTCAGACTCACCGGATGCTCCTGAATATGAAGCAAATAGAAGCTGGAACGTGGCCCTGTCTTCTCGCACTTCTTCCGTTGGCTTGAGTTGCACATGTCCTGTCTCATCTGCTGTTCCAAGGAAGACCAGAAACACTCAGAACTGACCTAGAGCCCAACACAGCCTGAAGCTGGGCTCAGCTAAGGTCACTGTGAATCAGCTGAGATGTGGAGGAATACGTAATTACTGTCTTAAGCTACTAAGTTTAGGAGTGGTATTGCACTATAGACAATTTAACTGGTTTTGGTCTCCTATTTCTGGGAAGGGGTTTATAAATCTTTGGAATTTTCATAATGACGGGATTGTCTGTTATTCATGGCGGGCCACTTATATCAAGCACAAGTTTATGCAAATATTACAGCTGCAGACAGGGCTGGCCACCACCTTGGATCTGAAGACGAGGCTTTGATGAGGTTGGTCTGACTTCCTAGAAGGGTGGAAAGTGGAGATTGAGCTCAATCACATGGCTAATGGTTTAAGCAATTATGCTTTCACAAGGAAATTCCAATAAAATCTAGATATCAAAGCTGCCCTGGCTGGTGGCAGGCAGGAACAGGCTGGAGGACAGGCATCCTGAGGACAGGGAAGCTTCATGGTTGGGGTTCTGTCAGGCTTGGGCTAAGGGCCTGGTGTCATTGTGTATCATTTATGATCAAATGATAATTGTAAGTACAGTGTTTTCTGAGTTCTCTGAGTCAGTCGGGTCTATTTTGAACCTAGAAGAGTATGAGCCAGTCAGAACCAGGGTGATCTGGCATCTCTTGTAGTTACTCTGTGAGATAAGGGTAGTGACTTCAACCTGGAAAATTCAATTTTAACTCTGGGGAGATAGCATAGGAATTGTATTTTATGTGCTTTTTATTTATCAACAATTGACTAATTAACTCTACATCAAATATATATATATATATATATATATATATATATATATATATATATGAAATTTCTTTCCTTTTTCTTTTTCTTTCTTTTCAGAGATAGACCCGAGGGCTCAAGTATGTTTGGGAAACATTCTACCACAGAGCCACATGCCCAGCCCTTGCATCTGAAAATACTTACTCAAGGAACCATCAGAAATGAGCCTTAATCAAATGTGGCCACTTCCTCATAAGCGAGGCAGAGTCTGGTGATTCCTTCAGGTCTGGTTCATCTGAACCTTTAGTTCCATCATTATCCTCTGACTTTGAACTTCTGGAGTTCTCTTGCAGCTCTGCTCACTTCTTGGTGATGATCTTCATACACATAGGTCATTTTCATATAAAGCTGTGAACTTCTACAACTCAAAAGTTATGCCTGACATCCCGGGTATTCTCTGGTGTACCTGGACAGCTACGGACATTTTCCTGGCACCTGGTTGCACATATATCTGGGCCTGAGCCAGTTTCTCTTTTCAATTGCCTAGAACCCATCTATCCATTCATTTACAATCCATTCATCAAATAGATAGTAGTGCCCAGAAATAGTTAATATGTCAGAAATTAATTCAGGCAAAGTATCTGATCTAAGGGACCTTTTGTTCTTGCCAAAAAGAAGGCATCTTGAAAACATAATGTCAGACTGTGTCAAGAGCTTTAGGGAGTGTTTTTCTCTATAAAACTGTGCAGAGAAAGCTTGAGGAGTCTATGGCATTTGAATCAAGACCTGCAGAAAGAGAGGGAAGAAGCCGTGGAAGAGGGGCAATTCTAGCCCAGAGTGAGTGTGTTAGAGTGTTTGAGCACTGATGAGATTGGTGAAGTTGGACAAAATTGAAGAGAGGAGGCAGTCCAGAGCTGAAGACAGAGCAGTTAACAGAGCCAAGCCCGAGGCAGGCACTGACTTCATTCCTACTGAATCAAGCTACAGGAGTTCTAATGGCATGATTTGCAGTCAGCTTTCTAATTGCTGTGCAGAAAGAACCCAAACAAAGGCGACTTGTGGAGAAATGGGTTTATTTGGCTTACAGACTCGAGGGGAGACTCCATCCTGGCAGGGAAAACGATGGCATGAGCAGAGGGGTGGACATCACCTCCACCACAGCACTGCAAACAATGGCAGGAAGGTGTGCCAAACACTGGCAAGGGGAAGCTGGCTTATAACCCCCATAAGCCTGCCCCCAACAACACAGCTCTAGCGAGGTTTCAATTCCCGAACTGCCATCAGCTGAGGATCGAGCAATCAGAACACATTCATTTGTTTGTGGAGGACACCTGGATCAAACCATGACACATGGGTGATCACTTAGCTTGTAATCATCTGAAAGCAGTGATGTAGAAATCCTCATCAAATGAGAACTTCTTGAAAAATCCACTTCTATCAGTTATTACTGCTAAAAGTCACATGGTGCTATTTTTGAGCCATTGAAATTCTCTCTTAAGTTTGCTGTTCAATAGAATTTAGCAAAATGTTTTAGAGGAGAAAATACAATCACGTGATTGACATCTGTTAACCAAACAGTATCGCTAGTAAGGAGAATGAAGGCTAATGTGTTGTGTGTGGAATCATTGAACACGGTTAATGCCTTTCATGAATGCCATCTGATGAGTGAGCATAAGAAATCTGATCCCAAATCAAGAGAGTCTCAAGCCAAAACATATCCCAAGTCTCTACTTGACTCAAGAACCCTTCTTCTTTCATTTCACACATGCTTGCGAGCATCTTCCTGTCCCGTTATTGACATCCAGAAGTTTATATTCCAGTGAGGATGTTAATGCAAAGCAAAGTGAAAACATTGCCCTTGACTTCCTTTCAGTGCTGGGGATCAAATCCAGGCACTCTGCACTGAGCCACACCCTGGTCTCGCTTTGAATTTTCATTTTGATTTATTTAATTTTAAGTTCCTCTTAAACACCCCCATTACGTGTATTTATTGTCCACGGTGCCGTGTTGCTTATATAAAGAACATTTTCATTATATGTGCTTGAAGCATATTCCATTCTTCCCCCTCATCCTCCTTTTCTCTCTCTTCCTCTCATCAGTACCTTTCCCCCCTAGAAATCTTGCTTCTACTTTCATGTTATGCATAAACACATGGTTTTAGCTACCCATGTGAAATCTAGGACCCACAGATGAAAAAAGACACGATAGTTGTGTTTCTGGGGTGGTTTAATTCATAGTGATTATTTCTAGTTGCATCCATTTTCCAACCCGTTCTTCTTTATGACTGAAAAAAAGTGATATTAAGAGAGAACACACCAGGGCCTCCAGCTGCTACAAATAAGCTCTAGGTGCATGTGCCATTTGTGCAGCTGGCTTTACATGGGTACTGGGGAATCAAACCTGGGTTGATAGGCTTTGCAGGCAAGTGCCTTAACTGCTGAGCCATCTCTCCAGCCCCAAATTAATATTTCTGTCCTACTAATGAAAACCCCTGAAATCTGGAGTGGTCAAATGACTTGTTCTTGGTCACATAGAACTCTAGTGTTGGGTTCTGGGCTAGAACATGGGTTCCTGATTCCCCACCATCTGTCTGAATGTGATGAAAGTCCTTCTAGCAAAAACTGTCATGACTCTAGGCCTTTTCTGGGAACACTGTTGCAATGTGATATGGTCCAGATTTTTGAAGAGAGAGAGAGGAAGAGAGAGAGAGAGAGAGAAAGAGAGAGAGAGAGAGAGCGCTGAGGCCGAAGGAGGTTGCAATGCATCCTTCTTAATTTCTTTCTTAGCAACCTTGGTGGGCTGGCTTGCCAGTCCTTGCAGACATCAAGAAAGCACCTTGACTTTGAACGCTCCCAATCAGAATGTGAGTCTCTCTTCTCTTGCGCTTGAAGAAGGATGTGTCAACAGAAATTGGTATTCTAATACTGCCTCACAGTTATGTCCTAGGAGAAAATGAAACCAGGACTTGTCAGAAGAGAGGAACCCCCTTCCCTGGGTTTGCTTTGGCGTCTCTTTGTCTTATACCCCTGTCACCCATTAACTAGATTTTCTAATTAGAAAGTGGCTAGAAGCTGTGTGTGGAGGAGAACGGTTTGCCTTCGGTAAACCAACCACACTGGAGGCTTTTGCCTTCTTCCCAGCATATTCCTCTCTCTGTCAACTGCTGACATTAGTGAAGGTGCTTATAGATTACAGACCTTCGTGTTCAAGTTCGTGGGATTGTTCGCATGCCAATAAGGGGATTGTGGGGGGCACCGGTCGTGATGATGTAGTAGTGGGCTGATGGACAACTGGCTCACAGAGAGGTGACCTGTGAGGTCGGGGATCCCCTGAATAATATCAGGCAGGAATGCCTTTTCTGGTGTGGAAGAAAGACCTAACTTGGGGTGGACATGGCTTGTTCAGCCTCCATCCCAGCTCTCCCTGTGACCATCCGAAAGCTAGATTATCAGAATTTCAGCTATGTTTAGGCTCTTCCAACCAGATGAGCTTCTGTCAAGTGAGAACCAGGAAGGCTGTGTGGCTCCTCTTTCACTGGAAGGAATTGAGTTGGAGGCGACATAACTTTGAAGCAGACTCAGGTCTGGGCAGCGTGTTCCCTCGGTCATGCTGGAGCCACTTTCTGTCTCACCGGTGCTGGGTCAGGCTGATGCAGTTCTTTAGGAGCCATGAAAGGATCATTCTAGAATGTCTACCTTTGGTCTGCACAATTTCAGAAGCATCAGTCCCTTACTGGCCAGTAAGCAGCGGCTCCAGGGAATTGTGTATTTACTCTGGTAAATGTAGCAATTCTTACCAGAAATGGCTACAGTTCAAGCCCTTGGGAACCTGGGTTTGACCTGAAGGTCCTGTGGACCCAGTTGCACTTTTGTAAGTGGACATCAATGCTGTTTTTAACTGGAAGTCTCTATTGTTTTAAGTGGACATCTGTATTGCTTTCTGAGGTAGGGTCTCACTCTAGCCCAGGCTGGCCTCAAACTCACAGTGACCCTCCTACCTCTGCCACCTGAGTGCTGGGCTTAATTGCATGGGCCACCATACCTAGCTACATTTTTATTACAAATTTAAACAGGATCAAAAATAAAAGTTATATAACTTTTTTGAGTTGAGGGCTTACTCTAGTGAAAGCTGACCTGGAACCCGTTCTGGAGCCTAGGCTGACCTTGACAAAACTCATGGTGATCCTCCTGTCTCAGCTTCCTGAGTACTGGGATTAAAGGCATGAGCCACCACACTCAGTTAAGGTTACATAACGTCTAACATCATAAATACGAAGTATAACAGCCACGTAATTCTTTTAAGCATAACCAATCCAGCTATTATAGTGATTTATTATCCACATCTTCCCACCTTTAGAAGTTCATAAATTCTCTTTTAATAAGTATAAATTTTATAATGTTTAAATTTTATCTTTTTGTATTTCAATCTCTTATCTGTCATAAATTATGTCCTAATAGTATTATTTGATAGTTAAATATCTTTTTTTTTTAAAAAATATTTTATTTATTCATTTTCAAGCAGAGAGATGAGAGAGAGAGAGAGAGAGAGAGAGAGAGAGAGAGAGAGAGAGAGAGTACCAGGGCCACCACCTTGTGGGTCTGGCTTATGTGGGTCCTGGGGAACTGAACCCGGGGCCTTAGGCACTGGAGGCAAGTGCCTTAACCGCTGAGCCAACTCTCCAGCCCTTAAATATCTTTTATTATTCGGTCTAATATGCTTCTCTGCCAAGGAATCAGTTCGCAAAATGAAACTTTTACTGTTGGACACTTTTTTGTGGCCATAAAAATCTTCAAGTTTTAGCATTTTCTTGAGTTGTTGGTATTACAGTTGTTAGTATAATCAATCAAAACAATATAAACATATTATACTTTAAGTATCAACTCTTAAACAAAAGTTTTTGGAAACATCTCTTTCAGTGAATGGATGAAATTGGCTTTTTTCTACTTGAACATTTGTCTACATGTGTGATTTCACTTTTTACTAGGATGATGTAATTTTATCCTAAGTGGTAGCTTCAATTTCCATTAACATATATAATTATATGAATACTAAAAACCTATTTACATATATAAGTCACGGGAATGGAAGAAATTTTGTTATAGCAAAGTCATTCAATTCCTTGAATTTCTTCCTCAAATAAAAGTTATTAAAATCACATTAATGATTATTAGAAAATTCTAATGGTGCTATTCTGTGGGTAAAAGAAGGAGATAGAAGGGCTGGAGAGATGGCTCAGTTGGTAAAGTACTTGCCACGGAAGTCTGAGTTTAGATTCCTGGCACCCAAGTACAAGCTGGGCACCGTCAGACATACCTTTATCCCCATTGCTAGGGAAGTGGAGCAGGAGGATCCTTGAGGTTGCTAGTTAGCCAGCTTAGCTGAGTCAATGAGCTCCGGGTTCAGTAAGAGATTGTCAAGAAAATAAGATGGAGAACGACTGAGGAAGATACCTTACGCTGACCTCTGGTTTCCACTTACCTGTGTCTCTGCAACACACACACACACACACACACACACACACACACACACATAAAGACATGGGTGGAATTGTGGCACTGTGCTGGCTCCTGTTTAGGGCACATTTCCATTTCCTCTCTTGGAAGCCTGTCTAGCTGCGACGTGAATAAGTGTCTGCTAGCTCATAGCTTACTTATATCACTTGAGGCCCTGGGGCATGGGAAAGAGCCACTAAATAGAAGCAAATATGTGTGCATCTGACTTCAGGCACCACAGAGAGCTCCTCCAAAACCAGAACCACCCATTGGAATCCGAGACTCATGAGCCAAACAAATGGAATTTTTTCAACACACTAGGGTTGGGTGACTTTATATAATATATATACATATATATACATATATATATATGTATATATGTATATATATATACATATATATATATATATATATATATTATATAATAGCTCTTTGAGCCTCAGGGTTCCCTGAGTAAAACATAGATGCTAATAATGCCCGCCTCAGGGAGCTACTATGAGGCCATACAAATTTAATACTTAAAAGCTCTGAGATGCTGCTTGATCATTCCTAAAAGCTCAGTAAATATGGCTACTCCTAGCTTGAGCACCAGGGGTACAGGATATGGTGTGGTGACACAAGGGGACCTTTAAATGAGTTATTCAAAGCTAGCGTGGAAATGGCTTGATGAGTAGATGAATGTATAGTGAATAGGGCTGGGAAGAAAGTCAGCTTGTCTTTGTAATGAGTAAACTATTCCTGTACAAGGTTTTAATCCAAAGCAAGAAATTAATTGTCATAGAGCAATAATTACCAAGCAGGAATGGGATTCAGAAAAATTACTGTTGGATAGAATCATGACTCCATCCAGTTTTGAAATTCTCTTTGGCCTTCGCCTCTGCTTCAGAAGCCAACTGTAAATGGCTGCTGCGGATTGGAGGCCAGCCCTCGTCCAAGTGAAATCTCATCCTCTTTTGGGTGAGACCACTTCAGCTCGGGTTTGGTCAGGCTTCTTTACAATCAATTGCTTCCAGGCGACCAAATGGAGACTCTTGAACTTGAAGCTTATGTAGCAGTCTTAATTTTCTGCTTTCTGTTTGTAAAGTTCCAGGCATCCAAATCTGACAAGAAGCATGTGTGTCCAGCTCTGCAGGGGTGTTGAGGTCAGTGCATCGAGGGAGCCAAGGAAGGAGAATAGGCAAGAGATGCAGCAGGATCCTGATGGAATTGGCCCCAGTTTGATCTCTGCAAGCGCTTAGATGCATCCTATTATGTGGCCAAGTTGTATCCGTCCAAGATGAGGCAAACTAACAGTGAGAGAGAGAGAGCCAGGCCTTGTCTGAGAGTTTTAAAGGTTCAAAAGCATCTTTCAGACAAAACACTCATTGAGATTTTTTAAAATTATATTTTACTGGGTTTATGTTTGATTTGGTACATCTGTAAGAAGGACCTAGAACTTTGAGTTTTCAACTGGGTCTTCGGGTGATTCTAATGCACATACTGCAAGGAGCACAATTTGAGGATGGTGTCCCAAGACACAGATTTCTTAAGGTTCTGTGTGTCTATGAGAAAAGCGGGAGAGGAGTCTCTTGCCTGCTTCATAGTAATAATCACCGTAAAGTCTTGCAAACTGTGGCATCCAGTCTAAGTAACCCCACTAGTGTACGAGATTAAACTGAGCCAGATGAGATCCGGGTATGCACTAATTTGTGCCATGAAATGTTGAGGATGCATTAGTACAAAGACAAATGGTGGTTGTTCATAAAAAAGTAAGAATAATCAAGGAAATATGGCAAAATACCAATATTGGGAATTTTTAAAAAGAGGATATGATAAATCAAACAGATATGTATGAAACATGCCCCCCCCCCCCAAGATGACATCTAGGGCTTTGCTGCTCCAGGAGGCACTTGCCCTCCTAGAGACCCACCTGCAAATGCTCCTCCTAGACATATAAACCAATCCAGTGCAGGCCTCCGTCCTGCTGATTTGAGTTTTCACGTACAAAGCACCATTCACCTACCTTAACCACCCAGGTTATCAGGCAGCCGGGGGGGGGCAGCCCTGATGCCCTGGAGTTTGCCAAAATTGGTCCAACTTGTTCAACCCAGGAAGGGCAGAAAGATGGACTCTGCAAAGTCTTTGGAAATCACTGAAAGAAAGGAATCTGCACTTCAAAGTCACATCTATTTTGTCTCTGAATTAACAACGTGGCTGTGTCCTGCAAACCTGGTATTGCGTTTGGAAGCATGAGGAACGCATGCGTGGAGCGGGTCGTGAAGTGCACACGGTTCCAGGAGCCGCTGCTGAGATGCGGTATTTGGAACAGGGCGTGAAGTCTCTGGTTGGCAAGTGAAGCCATTGGAAGGTGGACCATGGTTTGCAATGGAGACCTGAAGACTTTTGGGCATCCCAGGACTGTGCAAGGACTACCATGGAGCGCTGTTGGCTCGGGGTGGAAGTTTCCCCAGGGACTCAGCCAAGCTGGAGGGACAGAATTGGAAAATCCGGAGACTGTCAGTCACCGGTTGTGCTATGGGACTTGAACTGCAGATGTGGATGTTTACTGATGTTTGTTGAGTTTGCCTTGGCCCAGTCTTTCCTTGTTATGCCTCATAGCAGTTGGAAATGTTTGCTCTGTGCCATTATACGGTAAAAGCATATAACTTGTTTTGGTTTACAAAACTCTTAAGGGGCCTTGCCTTGTATTGGGGGGAGATTATGTGTTTCCAGTTATACATGAGAGAGTTATATAATTTTAGGCAGATTTATAATCTTGTTACTGTCTTTATTTAGGAATTAAGCATGATGTAAGGATATATGGTTTAATGTCAAGTTGACAAGGGGTGGACTGTGATGGTTAAGTTTTGATGTCAACTTGACCTTTCAAGTAGTCTTGGGTGGGTCTCTGAGGATGTTTACAGGAAGGCAGCCTCTCAGTAGGGGGCAGGATGTAAAGAAGTTCAAAGACTTCCATTCCTGTGTGGGCAGTGCAGGAAGGAAATTCCAGAGACTCAGGAAGCCATTAAGTCTGGGATAGAATTGCAAAAACCCCACCCTAGGGCTATATAAAAGCAAAAGAATTCTCTCCTTGCTCTCCTGCCTGTTTGCTGTTTTGTGTGTGGTGTTGGTTATGGGTTTCTCTCTCTGCTTGGACCTGTGAAAGAGGGGCCAGCCTCTTTCACTGTTAAGCAACTTCCCCTCAATCTGTAGTTTCAATAAATACTTTCCTCCCCCAAATTGCCTGGTTTGAAGATTCATCCCAGCTGCGTGTGACTGACCGCGACACTGTATCACCCCAAAGTCCACTCTTACCAATGACTGTTTCGCCCCCGAGTCCACTTCTACCAATGCTCCTCCTCCAGTGAGGCTACACCAGCTGGGGATCCAATCTGGGATCATTCAATAATGAATAAGAGGATTGGATTAGTAATCAATAAGCAAGGCAAAAACTCAGGCATGACGGCATTGCCAGGGAATTCTAACTTTTAAAGAAGAATGAATACCAGCTCTTCACAAACTCCCCCCCAAATTTTTGAGCAGGAAAGAACACTTCCACACTCAGAATATGAGGCCAGAATTACTCTATCAAAGACTGACAAAAATGATAGAAGAAAAGTACTGGTCAATATATCTGGTGAACGAGGATGCAAACCACTGCAACAGCATTCCTGTAAGAATAAGCAGTGTGAGCAAGTGGTGGTTTCTGTCTGAGATGTTCAACATTTGTTGTCAATAAATGTGTTATAGTTCAGCCAAAGGAAAGAAGTTTGCTTACAATGCAAACTTCCAGACACAAAATGACCTTGATATTCATTTCACAGGCACCTGATAATACCTACACATAATGAGAGTAAAAAATGATGACACTGAGACAAAACAGAGACTAATTGAGAGGGGGAAGAGATATGGGGGAGGGGAGAGGAACTCATAATGGCTTATGGTCTCTAATTATGGAAGCTATGAATAAAAAGTTAAAATATGTTATTGTTCATTAATAAGATAAAGAATAAAAATCACATGGTATCTCAATAGATTCAGAAAAAGCACTTGACAAAATTCACTACTCTTTCATGAGACAAACTCTAAGAAACAAGGTAGAGGAAGAAGGTACTTCAAAATCATAAAGACCCCATGTAGAGAATTCATAGCTGACATCCTAATCAGTGAAGAGAAAGTTAAGACTTTTCTCTGATAACTCAGAATAAGACAGGGATACTTTCATCACTTCCATTCAACACAGTACTTGAAGTTTTACCCCACACAATTAGAAAATAAAAAAGAGATAAATTCAGCCAAATTGCAAAGGAAGATGTAAAAACTCTTCCTGTTTGAAGATGACTTCACAGAAGGACTGTTAGAAATGACAAATTCAATTCAGTTACAGGATCCAAAATCAACATTCAAAAATCAATCGCATTTCTACAGACTAGCAAAAACTGTCTGTAAAAGAAATTATTTAGAATAACATTAGCAATAATGTAGTTAGAGACAGAGAAAAGAGGTGAAGGATTTGTACATTGACTGCAATGTATTGATGAAAGAAATTTTAAACATACATAAATAAATGGAAGGTCACCTGTTGGTGGAAATAACATTGTTAAAATGCCTTTCTATGGTTTGAGTCTGAAATGTCTCCATAGGCTCAGGATTTGAACAGTTTTTCCCCAACAGGACCCATAGGAGGTGGGATCTAGCTGGCAGGCCTCTCAAGGTTATACCTGGTTCCTGTCACAGGTTCTGCTTTCTGGTCCACTGCGATGTGAACAGCCTTCACCATCTGCTTCGAATGCCATGAACTGAGTTGCTCTTCCATACCTACCTGCCATGAAAGACTGAAATCTCCGAAACTGTGAGCAAAACGAATTATTCCTCTTTTAAGCTGTTTCTATTAAGTGTTATGATCACAGCTATGCAAAAATACTGATACATGCCTGTACCACTCACAGAAATTACAGATTAAATGATTTTCTCATCAGAACGTTGACGTATTTCTTTCTGAAATAGATAATTTGATCCAAATATCCATATGGTCCAGTGGAAGGCCAGACTGAGCAGAGATCTTGAGAAAGAACAGATAAAGGCATCCCCCTTCCTGATTTCAAAATGTGCTCTAAAATGACAGTAATTAAAATAGCATGATGTTGGCCTAAAGCCAGACATATAGACCAAGAAGAGAATCTAGGGATAAAATCACACATCTATGCAGCTGATCTTGGATGCCAATGTTAAGAATGAAAAACAAACAAACAAACAAACAAAAAAAGACACCAGTGATGGTCCAGCCTTTAATCCCAGCACTGAGAAGGCAGAGGCAGGTGGCTGTGAGTTTGAGGCTCCCCTGAGACAATGTCGCAAATTCTAGGTCACCCTGGGCTAGAGGGAGACCCTACCTCGAAAAAACAAAAATGAATGCTAGGTAAAGCATAACTAAGTAGGGCTTCTTCCACGGAGAAAGGAGGTGGAGGTGTGTAGCAAAAGGGCAGAATTGGAGCCCAAATGAGCTAAATCTCTAAACCTGGAAACCTCTGTGGATCTTGACAAGGACCTCACAGGAGCGGCCATGCTCCCCAGCAGCTCAGCAGGAGCTCAAGCCGGGTCACTTGGAAGCAGAAGCATCTGCGTGGAAAGGGCACACCTGAGTGCAGAGGAGAAAAGACCTGGAAACCAGATGTTCCATAGGGAAAAGGTTTCTAATGCATGTTTTCAAAACTCCTACAACTGAGCAGAGGGTCTGAACAGGCTTCCTCCGGAGAAGTCACGCAAAGTGAAGAAATGCCAGAGCAGGTGGCAACATTCCTGTCAGGGAAACGCGAATGAAGCCACGTTATCATGTCATACCTATTAGAATGACATGTGAGAAAGGTTATATGCTGGCAAGGATTTAAAAAAATTGGAACTCTTTTAAAAAGATTTATATATTTGAGAGAGAAGGAAAGAGAATATGAAAGCGCACAGCCAAGGGCTTCTTGTCACTGCAAAGAAATTCCAGACTCAAGCAACACCTTGTGCACCTGCTTTATGCGGGTTCTGGGGAATGGAAGCCAGGCCTTCGGGCTTCGTAAGCAAATGCCTTTAACCACTGAACCATCTCCCCAGGCCCCAAACTGGAATTCTGGTGGTGGGAATGTGTAGCCTCTATGAAAAACACTATGGAAATGCCTCAAAAAATTAGAAGCAGAGCTATCACGAGGTCTAATAATGCAACTCTGGGTTCAAGAGAAGCGAAGTCAGGAACTCAAAGACATATCTGTTCTCCTATGTTCATTGCAGCATCATTCACAAGAGTCAAAATATCAACCAGGGGCTGGAGAGATGGCTCAGTGGTTAAGGCACTTGCCTCCAGTGCCTAAGGCCCCAGATTCAATCCTCCAGTAAGCCAGACCCACAAGGTGGTGGCCCTGGTTCTCTCTCTCTCTCTCTCTCTGCTTGAAAAATGAATAAATAAAATATTTAAAAAAAGATATCAACCAGCCCAAATGTTCAGTAATAAATGAATGAATAAAGAAAATGCTCCCCCCCACACGACAGGAAGTCATCATGGAAGGACAAACACACCCTGCAGGCATAGTATGTGGAGGTGGGGGGGAAAGTCTTGTCAACGTATCCTAAGCTGTAATTAGAAATAATAAGTTATGGTGTCTTTGGACAATTAGGTAATTATCGATAATGATATACTGTTTATTTCAGAAAAGCTCGCACAGGGCATATTGGATATTTTCATAACAAAGACATGACACGCAGTTGAGGAGAAGTGTTTATCTTGATATAAGTATTACATCATGCATATGTCTTAAGATGCCTGTGGGGCTGGAGAGATGGCTAAGGGGTAAAAGGTACTTGTTTTTAAAGTTGGATAGCCTGGGTTTGATTCCCCAGTGCCCCCAAAATGCCAGATGCACAGAGTGCCTCATGGGTCTGGAGTTCGCATACCCATACCCGCTCTCTTTCTGTCTGCCTTTTTCTCTGTCTCTCTCTCAAATAAATAAAAATATTTAAAAAGTATTGCATGCTATTTCATAAATAGGCATATTTTATGTGTCAATTAAAAAAGTAGTATGTGTGAGGAGATTCTTTGGGGCGCTGGATGTATCTTGTTCATCAAACTTTCTTTTTAAGGTTTAAACATTAATTTACGTCTCTTACCTGAATCAGTCATTTCTATGAGGACCAAAAAAATGATTATTACTGTTTTCATCATGAGAAGGTTTTTACTGATGTGGAAAGCCAGGCTGAATCAATGGAATTGTGTGGTGTCTTTTGCACCTGCCTCTGTCTCTTATTCCGATTACCATCCTTCCTCATCTGCAGAAGGCTCAGCTTCTGGTCTCAACAGATGGGCAAATTCCCAGGAAGACCGAGAGGTATGGCTCAATTTGATATCAAATGCATAGAATTTTCCAGTGATCATGAAGACAGAAGTTAAGCAACATCTAGATTGAACTTGTCCCTTTGTCCTCAGTGTTCTAAGCTGCAGGGAAATGACACTTGCTGGTGGAGTTTGGTGGCATTTTCTGTGTCTTCCATACCTGCAGTCTTGTGGGAGGGGTCTTACAGGGCTCTTGTCTTGTTCTAAGGGCTCATTTTCTCTGGACGTGGAATCCAAATCCTTCACTTTGAAACCAAGTTTGGGCTCTTAACTCAGATACACCAATTTCCTGGGCAAGTTTTTCTCTGGAATCCATCCCAGGGTAAGGGTTGCTCACAGATGCCTTCGTGTGGGTGTAACTGAGAGGAGCCTTAGCTGACATGACACCATCTGTCCTCTATTTTAAATCTGTTTTTTGAAGGTCATTTTGTTTAGGACCCTCATCTGAGTCTAAAGCCCCCTCCAGTTCAGGTCTTTTCTGAAGTTAGTGCACAGCTCGTCACTCCTGAAGCCAAATCTGGATTCAGTTTTCAGTGTTGATTTTTAAAGCAAATTTCATTTCGGTAGGGTCTTTGATTGTTTATATCAATGGGCGTTTTGGGGTGTTCTGTAAATCTGGTGAAATGTGCCTGTCCTGGTTTGATCCAGGTGTCCCCCACAAACAAATGAATGTGTTCTGATAGATCGATCCTCAGCTGATGGCAATTCGGGAATTAGAACCTCACTAGAGCTGTGTTGTTGGGGTGGGCTTATGGGGTTATAAGCCAGCTTCCCCTTGCCAGTATTTGGCACACCTTCCTGCCGCTGTTTGCAGTGCTGTGGCAGAGGTGATGTCCACCCCTCTGCTCATGCCATCGTTTTCCCTGCCAGGATGGAGTCTCCCCTCGAGTCCGTAAGCCAAATAAACCCATTCCTCCACCAGCCGCTTTTGTTTGGGTTCTTTCTGTGCAGCAACTAGAAAGCTGACTGCAACAGTTTTGGTACCAGGATGTGGGGTCATCTGTTGCTGCTAGAACCCTGATTCCGTGGCTTTGGTCTTCTGGAAGTGATCTACAGGAGGAATGTGGAAGGACTTGAAATCTCGGCCTAAGAGATGCCTCGCAGTGTTGTAAGTACAGCATATTGGATCATTCTGGTCAGAGTTTAAAGACCTGAATGTAGTGAGAACTATGGACTGTGAGGTTTGGCT
>PVHP010033104.1:0-11932 GCA_004024765.1 Zapus hudsonius | reverse complement strand
TGCATGGTTTGCCCACTAAATAATGTAACTCATTATGAACAATAAATATATATTTTTAAAAAAAACTTAAAAATGACCCAAATTCATTGGGAAATAATCCCCACACTGAGGCAGACCAGTGATACCCCAGCACTGATGCTGAAATATATTATTATTATTATTTTTGATCAATTGCAGTTCCTGGTCAGTAGGTCAGAGCTGGGATGGAGCAGTATTTACAACAAGCTCTCAGGAGACATTGCTGCTGCGCAGAGACTCTGAGTGGTGTCAGGGCTTAAAACTCATGTCTCACCCTGAATCTATTGAATCAGAACTCACATTTTTTTATCTTACATAAATCATAACAGGCCATACTCTTTTATTCCCTTGTCCCATCTCCTGTTACCCTGGGGACCCCCCTCAGTGGGGTTATGGTATTCACTGTGGGGTCATGAAGGCATCAGCCAGTCCCTATGGGGCAGCAGGGGGACCTTGTCTCGGGGTATTCCTACCCACTCTGTGGCTCTTACATTCTTTCCACCCCCCTCTTCTGCAATGCTCCTTGGGCCATGGCAGGACTACTGGTAGTCTCATTTAGTGTTGAATTCTCTGTAGCCTCTGGATTTCTGCTTTGATAAATTTTGATTGCTCATCATGTCTGTCACCATCACCCTGGAGCTGGTTGTCAGGCTAGCAGTAAGAGAAATCTGCAATTGCTCCTGGGTCCTGGTAGATGCATTAGAGGTGGCACATTTGTGATGGGCAGTTGGCTATCTTTACATCTTATTGGTGGATCTTGGTTCTGCTTCTTTTCTGTCTTCACTAATCTTCCTGTGTTTTGTTTGCTTCTGGTCAGTCATAGTGAATGCCATCTAGACCTCCCTCTCAACCCTGGTGCTCAGTCCTTTCTCACCACCTACATCTCAATAGGACCCCTACTCTCTAAAGGTACTCTGTGCTCTTGAATAAAGAAAGAAAACATTCAAGTCTCTAGAAGCTACAGCTTTGGTATGAATTCTGATTGTCTGCAGATTAGTATAGCCCACATGGGGCAGGTAGAAAAGATACAGCGAGGGGACCAAGTTCTTGGAGTCACTACCCAGTACGAGAGAACAAGTATTAAGAAATGAAATGATATGGGCCGGGCATGGTGGCGCATACCTTTAATCCCAGCACTTGGGAGGCAGAGGTAGAAGGATCTCTGTGAGTTCAAGACCAGCCTGAGTTTAGATAGTGAATTCCAGGTCAGCCTGGGCTAGTGAGATCCTACCTCAAAAAATCAAAAAAGGGGGGAAAAAAAAAAGAAATGATTTGTTTAGATTTTCTTTAAAATTTTTACTTTAAGACAAAAATCCGTAGTGGTTGGTTAGATAGGTAAAGTGTGTGAAGTGCGAGCTTCACTTTCTTGTTGGGGAGTTTTTTGGTTTTTTAAAATTTTTTCTTTATTGTCCATAATGAGTTACATTGTTTTGTTGGGGAGTTTTACATGGGAGCTGTTTCAGAAAATACTGAGCAATTGAGTTGAAAAATTTTTTAAATTGATAAATTTACAAAATATTTAAATGACCTCTGCATCATTAGAAAATTTAATTTCTGTTATGATAGATGTGGTATATTATTTAGGCTAAAAATAATGAAGTGTGAAATTTCAGTATCCCAGGCAGCACATTAAAATACTAATCCTCTAGTTTTGAAGCAGCACATTTAAAAAGCTGCTATTTCACATTACATTAACTATTTCATGAATAACTTGAGCAGTGGGGGTGGGGATTGGTTGATCTTTAGTTTCTACTCAGAAGAAATACTAATTTCAAATGATTTAAAAAGCTAACATTTATATAATTCTCTTTAGTGAATTTCACACCTCAAAATCTTAGTTTGAATGAATCATACATGTTAAAACAAAACCTTTAATAAACTTTAATTTTTTGTCATGTTTAATTAAAAAAATCGAACTATAGAATATGATTATCTAAACTGTGTGATTTTAAGATTCACAGAATTTAGAGCTGGGAGAAATTGTGGAGCTTGAGTCGAATCCTTTCATTTTATAGATGAGGAAATAGCCATAAAAAACTTGAGGCCTCTTCCAAAGCCCCAGAGAGCAGGCTTTGGCCCCTGATGGGCGAAGGCCAAGCGGGGAAGACAGAACCTTGGAAGTGCTGCTCTCAAGACTGGGGGGCCCATGGGTGCTGATTCTCACCTTCGGTGGAGGGCCAGCCCTCTCTTCGGTACAGAATAAACCTTTAAAGCACCGTTTTTAAAGACCAGTGTGGAAAATCACTTTAAGAGAACTGAAACCCACATCTGTTTGGCTTTGGACCCACAAGAATTACAGAAATCACCTCTTCTATGCCCGCCAATTATGGTGATTAAATTACTATAAAAATCAAACTTGAAAGAAAAGGCCGTCTCACCAGATGATGGTAGAATATAGAACTGGCCCCCAGCTTCCCCTCCAAATTTTTTTGTCTTAATTCAGAGCACAAGTCTAAATTGCAAGTCCTAATCTTAGAATTAATTGTAGCTTGTCTAATTCCAAATGTTTCCACGATATATGTTTAGTAAGCAGACCTGTGGAGGTCCCGGTTTGTTTCAGTAAATGCAACTTTTTTTGAAAAAATAGTTTCCAGCTCAATTTATAAGCATAACTTCTGAGGCCAGGTGAAATTTAGGCCCTCACTTACATTTTGGCACAGTTAGCTAAAATGCAATAATAATAATAAAAAAAGCAAATGAAGTAACATGCAATTATAATTTCATTTTACTACAAGAAAGAAGCCATAAAACATTCTTTTAAAATACTGCAACTATAAATCAAGGACAGGAATTGTCCAGCTTTTATCCAGTTAATGCTTAAGCTCTTTAATGGAGAGATGGTTCGCTTTGGTTTTTTAACTTTGCCTTATGTAAAATATCCCAACACCTAGTTAAAGGTCTTCTGATTGGGCTGTTTGACATAAATATTTGCATGGTGTAAAAGATGAATGGAATCATACATTGTACTGGAACGTCCATGAGTCTGTAAAATAGTATTGGAATAAATACCCAGTTTTGCCTCCCTATGGCCGATTTCTCGCTTTCTAAAAACCTTATGGGTATGATCCAGAAATGCACATATGTGTGTATATTTAACTTAATGTCCTTGCAAATAAGAACTTGAGAAACGTGGACCTGATTAATGTTAACTAGATTTTATATTATTTTTTGCACAAGTGTTCAAAAATAAAATTTAAATCTATGCAAAGAAAATATCCATTTAATTTATATTGGCAATAAAATTCAAATTAAATAAATACAGTTTTAGAATAAAAATTAGACAATGTTGCTAAGAGAATAGCTCAAAAGAGCAGCTGCTCTTTGATAATTCCTATATTGGTTTTCAACATGGTGTAACGTAGCTCCGATGTATAAACAGTGTTATTATACTAATTAATGAAAGCAAGAACAGACATAGGTTCCTTCCTGTTTTCTTTATTTAACATCTATTATTAATGATGTGAGCAAGGCTTAGGGGGGAAATGAGTGATCATCCTTATAACGTTTTTGTATGACCAGAACATAGATATTGTTTATGATTTAAATATGTATCAACCTATTATTTAAGTAAAGATTTATAAGGAAAGAAAATGAATGGATATACTGGATTCTTTTCTAGCCATAGGTTCACAGCATAAGAAGATATGTGAAATAGACATTTAATGACCAGTATGTGAAAATGCTCAACTTGACAAGGAGAGAATTTGTTATTTAAAAAAGATCTTTTCTTGGGCTGGAGAGATGGCTCAGCGGTTAGGCACTTGCCTCCAGTGCCTAAGGCCCTGGGTTCAATTCCCCAGGACCCACATATGTCAGACCCACAAGGTGGTGGCCCTGGTGCTCTCTCCCTCTCTCTCTCTCTCTGTATTTCTCTGCCTGAAAATAAATAAAATTTTTTAAAAAATCTTTTCTTTACCCCCTAATAAATTACTTCTTTTAAAAATATTTTCATTTATTTATTTGTGAGAGGGGACAGAGGCGTAGGGGAAATATGGGTGTGCCGGGGCCTCCTACCACTATAAATGAACTCCAGACACATGAGCTGCTTTGTGTGCCTGGCTTTACGTGGGTACTGGGGAATCAAACCCAGGCCACCAGGCTTTGCAAACAAGCGCCTTTAACCACTGAGCTATCTCTCTAGCCCCTAAATTGCTTCTTTCTGCCTCTCCCCTCAGATGCTACTATCCAATTGTGATGAGTTTGGAAGAATGCAAAGAAAAATAGTTCTGTAGACTTGGTAGACATGTTGGCAGACTTCTGGAGACGGGCCATAGATAAAGCTGTATCTTTCTCTTTCATCTAGGAAAGCTCCAGGGAACCAATGAAATGTGTGTGGATAATGTTATTAAGTTAAAAAGAAACAACCTGAATATACAATAATTGAGGACGAATAATTACAGTCAGTACCCTTAAACCACAGCATGCGATTTAGGTATTAAAACTCACATTATCAAACATTTCGCATCCCTCTTTCAGGGAAGTTCTCCACATTCCCTTCTTCTGTGTTCATGTCTGTGTTCATGATGGGAAGGAGAGGCTTTACAGCCGCCTTCATTAGGGATGTGACTCAGATCCCACTCCTTGGCCTTCTCAGCACCAGTGCTTTGGGCTTTTCATTTCTAGTCTCTCTCCCTTCCCGTCCTTCTCCCTCCCTTCTCTACCCTGCCTCCTCTGTCCTCTCCCCCTCTTCTGTTTCTTCTTCCTCTTCCATCACTACTTCTCTTTCTCCTCCTCTTTTTCCTCCTCTTTCTTGTTTTCTCACAAACCATCTCAGGAATGTCTGCTGCTGAACCTGGTCTGAGGACAACCCTTCATCTTCTCACTATCTGGGCAGAAGTCAGAGTAACCAGCCTTGCTTAGGACTCCCCGTTCTGTAAGTGGCTAGTGCGTTCTTCCCCGAATCTGTGATTGTCCCCATGGGCACCCTTGGTCAGACAGTGAAAATGTGACTACAGGAAGAAACTCGCTGACACTTGGTGGCTCCTAAAGTGGTTTTCAGTCCATGGTGACCCACCGATTCCGATGTTCCCAAATCAGCCTTTCTTGCCTTTTCCTGGACCACGTAGCATATGGTGAATCCATGGTGAATATGGTGGGCTTGATTGATTTTCAGACATCACTATTTTATTTTAATTGACAATTTAATTCAGTACATTCATTTACTTATTACTTAATTTGAGTGACATATTTTTCTTGTCAACTCATGCAAATAATATAGAAGTGTATGACATTTTCTCGGGGGTGACGGCTATGGTTGTGACTCATGTGAATTCATACACATGCATCTTCACATCTCAAACAATCTGTGTGTACATCTACATATATGTATGGATGCACATGTTTTTACTGAAATTATTATTTTCTAGAAATAGATTATGGCTTGTTACATCTTGCTTTTATGAGGTAATCTGCAGCTAATAGCACTTAGGTTAATTTCAGTTTTTTTTTCCTTTTACAACCATTGCCTCAGAGATGTTCCTGTGTGATTCTTTTTTTAAAATATATATTTATTGTCCATAATGAGTTACATTATTTAGTGGGCAAATAATGAGTTGTTATCCTTTTTGCCCAGCCAGTTTGGGACTCTTTCTTGGGCTCTTGCTCTAGCCAGACACCTGCCATTAAGAGTCACATAACTACTGTTCATGCCTGTGGAGGCAGAAATCTACAAGCTTCCAAAATGAATTAGGAGTTATACCAGTTAGGGTTTACTGAGTGTCCCTCTCCTACATCCCATTTCACCCAGGGGTCCCTGAAGTTCTGAAGGGATCATAACCCATGGGCCATCACACAGCTCTGAACAGGCTGGCCTTCATTCTGCTGGGTTTTCAGTCCACTGCCCAGCTGCCCTCTGTTTGCAAGTCATGCCTCAGGAGGTTGGTGTCCCCCAGAGTAGAATCCCAGCTCACAAAGCAAGGTCTTTACTGTTCACGATGGCACAATGAAAGGGATTCACTGATGCACGGAAGGCAGAGGAGGGTGTTAACAGGAGGGCATGTCTAACAGACGCCAAACCTTGGCTTTTGTTTGTTTGTTTTTGCAGGATAAGTGCAGCTATAGTAGCTTTTGGATGTTTGGGTAAAAGTCATTCTCATATTTTTTTCTTTTCAATTGATTGTTTGCTTCTAAACTTGACACTGTTTTCCATGATAACTCTTAGCAGGCAAAGAGATGGATGTCAAGTGCCCTTGTTTTTTCCGGTACCCCACAGCTTGGGTAGGCATGGTTCATACATGACCCTGACACTCACCCAGTTCTGGCATTTGGTTTTATCCTGCCAAAATCTGGGTTGAAAGTGAATTCCATTTGTGGTGGTATTAAGCAATGGGGTTTTTAGCAGGTGATTAGATTCCATCTTCATGAATGAATTACTGAACTACTGAAGGGGGTGAGCTTGTTCCTTCTGTCCCTCCCACCATGTGAGCACACACCATCTGTCCTTTTTGAGAATGCAACAACTGGGCCCCTCACCAGACACCAGACATGCTGGCACTTTGATCTTGGACTTGCCCATCTTCTGCACTGTCAGAAATAAATTTTTATTCTTTATTAAAGCAGCACAAAGCAGTTGTGTCAACTTCAGAACTTCCGAGTCCCTTCCACCCTCACAGTTCAGGGGGCTCTTAGGAACCAGTGGCCCCTGGCTGAGGGTTAAAATTCTGTCATCTGTAGATTTATTAAGATTTATTTAGAGCCGGACGTGGTGGTGCACGCCTTTAATCCCAGCACTCGGGAGGCAGAGGTAGGAGGATCACCATGAGTTCAAGGCCACCCATAGTGAATTCCAGGTCACCCTCAGCTAGAGTGAGACCCTACCTTGAAAAACCGAAAAACTAAAAAAAAAAAAAGATCTATTTAGTTATTAAGATGTATTTATTTATTAAGTTCTTTCAACACACACTGCTTGAGCTGTGGCTGGCACCGTGTTGGGTCCCCAGGGTTCAACTATGAATAATATAAACTTGTTCCTGATCTTAGGGGCAGTTTGACGATGAAGAAAGATGGTGACGGGGTGCTACTTTGTACATCCAAGGCTAGTGGTTTATCAGTGAGCCCAAGGACAGGTGTTCTTGGCATGGATAATAACCCTACAGAGACTCTGAAAACCATTTAGGGCAAGCAAGAAAGCTAGCAGGACCTGGGGATTTTCTGAGGGAGAGGTGAGAGGAGGTGAGTCTATGCCTAGAACCATCTAGAACAAGTTAGGATGTCTTAGTAAGGATTTGGGTCAGTTTCCTAAGGCAACAGGAAACCTTAAAGGAGTTTTAATTAATCAACCTACATTGACTTACTTTTTGAAAAACATGAGGCTGAAGTGTAATGATAGAATTTGTATATGTTTGAGACCTTCTCATTTTGTAGTATTTGAAGAACAACGTTCAGGTTGGGCTCTCCAGAGTGTCAAGAAAGAATGCAGTGCACAAGTTTCTTGAGTGCTCACAACTGAAAATAGCACACAGTTCTGGAGCGGAGCACTGATGTGGTCAGGCTTGTCACACTTGCACCACGCGTGCCCACATTTAGCTTGGGTAATTGAGATGTTACATAGGATTTAGATATTGCTACATTTTACAGCAGAGGGAAGCTAGGTGCCAAGAGGCAAATTGGCTTATCCAAGCTCATAAGTGGTGGGCTTGGACTCAAACCTAGGTGGTCTGGCTCCAGTGTCTGTGCCCTGGTGATGGATGTGAGAAGCTGTTCCCTCTCGTCACCTCCCAAAAGCTGACAAAGTATTAAGTCTCTTGCCAGGCCCCCAGCACAGCCTCTCTAGTCCACCCCCCACTCCCACCAGCTCCTGGGCCAGTTCTGTCCTGCCCATTGTTGGGAATCCCACCAGATCGTGTCATTCACCTGCTGTGGGGTCCATCATGACTGCTCCTAGTTGAGATTCTTTGTATGTGTCAGCTTGGCTGGACAGTGGGGATGCTGAAATCTTTGGTTAAACATTATTATTCTATGGTTTTGGTTTGGTTTCTTTTTACTAATCCAGCCTGAGGTCTATTATTGTTATTATTATTATTATTTATTGCAGTGTTTCTCTGATCATGTTTTTGGAAGAGAGTAATATTTAAACTGGCGGATTTTGAGTAAAACAACTTGCCCTCCATAATGTGAGTGGGCCTTATCCAATCAGTGGAGAATTGAGTAGAACACAAGGATCAGCTTCTCCCGAGCAAGAGAGCACTCTACAGTCGTCTACAGCCATACAACCCTGACCACGCCTGATCTTGTCTGATCTGGGAAGCTAAGCAGGGTCAGGAGCACTCTACAGACTGCCTTACATCTCCAGTGGGGACCCCAGCTTTCCTGAGTCTCTAGTCAGACTGCCCATCCTGTGGATTTTTGGACTCTAGCTTCCGTAATTCTGTGAATCAATTTGTGTAGTCTTTGTCTATAAACAGCCTTGTGTCTTCTGTATAACCCAAGTATACCCTGTATGTTTAGCCTGTGGCTTAGAGTATGTGTCTAGGAAATAGCAGTGGAACACCTATGACACACCACTAGCACCAGGCTTTATTCTCTCTCTCTCTCTCTCTCTCTCTCTCTCTCTCTCTCTCTCTCTCTCTCTCTCTCTCTCTCTCTCTCTCTTGTTTTCTGGGTTCTATCATGCTTACACTGCAAGTTGTGCAGGGAGTACCATGGATGTAGTTTTCATGAGTCAGCACTTGGTTGGATTTTATTTGTTTATTATTTATTTATTTATTGGTGAAGCAGCTGCCTTTGAATCATCCATGCTCCTGTAAGTAATTGATCACCCATGTTTCTGTAAGCAACCCCAAAACGCCAATGAACTCACTGGTTCACCAAGCTACACTTGGGAGGAGTTAGCTTTTTGGCTTGTTACCAATGACCTATCTGGGGTATCTGGTCCAGATGTTTGTTCGTATATCCCCAAGAGAAGTCACGCAGCACCTGGCTTTCTGGTTGTGTACTTGATGTGAACTCCCTTTTCTCTGCTGGGGTAAGAGGCATCTGCTTACAAGTTTGAGGGCCTATTTGGTGGTGCCATTTCCCCCATCACTAAGCTGCCTGACTTGATTTTGCCCGTGCCAAATGAGTCCACCTAGCAGCCCTCTGCTCCTAGGCTGGCTCCTTTCAGCTTCTGATGCTCCCAGTTAGGAAAGGTCAAGTTAATTTTGTACATTTGGAAAGTCCAGTTGGCTTTTAACCCGCTGTTCTAGCTTCCTCTGCTGCCATTTACAGAGTTAATTACATGCCTGGTGACAGCTCCTGGCTCTGTGTGTGCCTCTTTGCTCTCAGTGTCCTCCTTTTTACCTCTCATTCTTGCTCAATATCTTATCATGCCTGCCATTGTAGTGGTCTTTACTCTCTATCGGGTTCTTGTCTCTTCACCATGAAGAATGAAGTGGGTGGACAAGGAGGGTTGAGGGAACGCAGGGGTGTTTATCTGTGTGGTGGTCTGACAGTTTGAAAGTGAGAACCAAGCTCTCAGAATCAGTCTCCCAGCTGAGAGTGCACCTACCTGGGAGAACGAAAGTGACAGCTTTGGGCTCTTGGCAAGCATAGATGCCAATAAAGAGGGCACAGAGGTAGGAGTGACAGAAATAAGTTCTTGGTGGATTCAGGAGGATAGCCATTAGTAGGTTGATGTCTGAGAGTGAGTCTGATGGCAAAGGGGTTTATTATAGACCCAAGCAGACTTTGATTGGGTGAAACAGGAGAGAGCCTGTCAAACAGGGAGGGGAGAGAGAGCGCTCACCAAAATATTAAGTCTATGGCCCCATTTCCCTTACTGTTACAGCAATCACAGGGAAGTGTCTATCTGGAGGGCTGGATGAAAAGTCTGTACTCTGGGAGTTCTGAGTCCTGCCGGTCATCTGCTTCTATCACAGCAGGGTGGGGAGAGTCTCCAAGCTCCGTCACTCTGAGATACCTTACTGTAAAGAAGGGAGGAGGTACATCCTGACCATAACAGGGCTGAAAACATGGACTAGGGGCATCTAGATGGGAGTGAGAATACTTTCAACTGTGGAGGGGGACTGTGTCATTGTGCTCAGCATTTCAACATGAGGGGCTCAAAGTGTTGTAGAAGGTCAAGAGCTATAAGGCTGCCTGGAGTCCAGAGGATGGGGTGTCCCTGGGGAAGGAGGATGCCATGGAAACCAAAGTGGGGGAGGGGTAGGAGGGGGAGAGAATGGGGAGAATCATTGGATACTGACATCTTCCCAGGATGAGAATATGAGTGAATGAGGCATTCCTTGGTGCTTGACCAGTTTTGCTTCTGAAAGATGACCATAGTGAGGTGTCTACCAGCTTGTAACACAAGGGTTAAGGGGAGATGTTTTTCTACTTTTCTGGTAGATGTTTGGTGTAGGAGCTCTGGATGGAGATGGAGATTCGAGGGGGGGTGTCAGATCCCTCACTTGGGAGAGAGGGATGGGTGGGGTGTCCTGGATAACACCTAACATCCTTTCTAGTTGTGCTACTTTAAGACTTTGACATAAATGTTGCTTGACTAACTTTCAAATACTGACTTGTCATTTTTTTCCTCTGTCTCTTTCAGTGCTCTGAAATGTGCAGATGTTAAATAATTTTCAAATTCATTAAATAACTTTGTATCATCTACTTTGCAGATGAGGGTCAAATTTTTCTGGTTGTCTTAAGGGTGTCTGTGAATAGTTTTTCTGGGTCTAGATAGAGTCCATATGTGACATTTGGTTATGTCTTCCTAATTTCCTTTTAAAGAGCACATATTTTTAAATACAATTTTTTTTTTGTGTGTGTGTGTGTGTGTGTGTGTGTGTGTGTGTGTGTGAAACAAACCAGGATAAGCCCAAGGAGCATTTAAGCAGACAAGACAGATGGCCTAGTGACCAGGTTCCTCTTGCTTGGCTTCTCTTTAGAGGGAGGAAGGTACTGTTTCTATCGGCTTCTTTTGCATGGACTCCTGAGCCCTTGTGACCTATTTTCAAGGAAATATGTAGAGCTTAAACTGAAGCTGTTTCATTAAAACCAACGGAAACTGAACAGTTGGAACCCTGGGCAGTGCCTTGAAAACATCTCTCTGTTGTCACCCTCTTCCCCTCTCAAGGAACAGTGAGCAGAAACAGACCTTTGGAGCTGTTCTCCTTTTCCAGATGAATACAATGTCTTGATCCTATAGAAAGTTCTTTATATTCTTTCCTGGCAAATTAGTATATCCACTGATGTGCTTGGTCTCTTCTTTTTAATTGCCACCAGTTTCCTGCTGACTTTGATTTGATTCCAAGTTGAGACACAATGCTTTAGAAAACAGGAAAACAGGAGTCGTGGGAATCAGCTGTAACTCTGCCAATGCCTGGCCAAGGTATGTCACCTTTCTGGACTTCTGCTTGTAATCGAAGACCCTGACTAAACCATCTGATGTGCAGAGTCACTGAACAGAAACCTTCCTCCAGAAAATTATTACATGACAGGCTATCTCTGTTGTCTCCACTCTCTGTTTCAGGGACACCTCTTCTGCTTGGCCCCTTCCCACGGGCCCTTGGTACCTCCCATGAGGGGTCTGGGTTGGTAGGAACACTTCTTTCATTGATTCTCCCTGTTCCTTCTTCCCTGTGTAACACTTGTCCTCCTAGGAAAGGCCCTGGGCTTTCTACCTCTGCATTCCTCTATCTCACATACAAACTCTTGCAGATTGGAAAATAATAAGTGGTGAATTCTAATTAGCGCATTCACATAGTGAGTGAGAAGATATAATTGACTGCCATCAATTTAACGTGCTCCTGCTTTGGACTCATTTAACTTTGGTGGAGGAAAATACTTAGATTATTGATAGACAAATGGAATTTTAGCTGTGAGTGTCCATTTGGCTTATCAGGGCCTTCCTGGTTGTCCACATATCCCATTCCAAAGTCAGTTTCTTATTCTGCTCATGGACAGTGGGCTTTGAGGGCAGCCAGTGAAGGCATCT
>PVHP010033103.1:0-19856 GCA_004024765.1 Zapus hudsonius | reverse complement strand
TTTCTCCACTACTACAGGGTAATTTGGTCAGGACTATTCCCTCACCAACCTCTTATTAAGAGTATGTCTTTAGAAAAATGTTTTTATTTATTTATTTGTAAGCAGAGAGCGATAGAAGAGAGATAGACAGGGATAATGGGCACACTGGGCCTCCAGCTGATGCAAGTGAACTCCAGATGCGTGCACCACTTTGTGCACCTGGCTTTATGTGGCTACTGGGGAATCAAAGCAGGGTCCTTAGGTTTTGCAGGCAAGTGCCTTAATGGCTGAACCATCCCTCTAGCCCAAGACTTATATCTTTTAATTAGCCAGCCAAGTGGAAGCTTTCTGTGGCACTGATTCATGCCAACAAGGATTGAGTATGTGCCCTGCTGGGGTTCAATGTTACTTTGGTCCAGCTCCCTTTTAAATGCCACCATTCTTACTTTTATTTATTTATTATTATTATTATTATTATTATTATTATTATTATTATTATTATTATTTTTTGGTTTTTCAAGGTAGGGTCTCGCTCTAGTCCAGGCTGACCTGGAATTCACTATGAAGTCTCAGGGTGGTCTTGAACTCATGGTGATCCTCCTACCTCTGCCTCCCGAGTGCTGGGATTAAAGGCGTGCACCACCACGCCCGGCCATTCTTACTTTTAGAGAGGAAAGTTTATTTGGTGCCATCGTATCTGGAAATATTTGGTTTGTCTTTGATTTTTGCAGAGGCTCAGAATCAAGAATGGTACCACCAGTTGGACACCTGGTAAAAAATGAACCCATGGGGGATATTTCACATTAGTCCAAAAACAAGTACATGATAGTTTAATGTACTTGGTAGTAAAATCATGAGCTTTCCAAAATTCCTTTTAACCATTGTGGAAACGTTAAGACTTTGTGAACTTAAGAGCCGGATTAAAATTATTTGAATTATGAAATTACTACCATCTTTTGGGAGCCAGAGTTGGGATAATATGGTTTGGATATGAAATGGCCGCCACAGGGTTGTGTTTTGAATGGTAGTCTCAGGCTACGGACACTATTCAGGTAAAACTGGGGACTTTAGGAGGCCCAGCCTGGCTAGAGGAAAGACATTCCAAGAAGTGAGTGTGTGGAGGCATTGTGTCTCCATCCATTTCCTCTCCCGGTCTCTCTGATTCATATCCAGTCTACCAAGAGGTGAAGAAGAGCTTTCTCCATGTGATCCAGCTGCCATGATGTTCTGACGTATTTCAGGGGACCAATTCTGTCGGTCTCCTAAGCTTTCCTCCCTGGACTCCTATAGCATCAGAAAGAGCAGAATAGATGATCTCTTTTCTAAAATTAAATATCAGGAGCACTGACCGAGACTCTTTGCCTCCCCACTTCTGGTGCTGTGTGCTGGTGGCAGGCTCTGGTCACCCTTGACTTTTGCTGGGTCTAAAATCTGGAATTAGTGTATCTCCAGCCTTCATCTTTCTGTTCAAGATTGCTTGTGGCTTTTCAGAGTCTTCTGTGCTTCCAAATCCAGTTTATAATTATTTTTAGTTATCAAATGTTTTATGGGTTCATCTTGTGGGTGCCTTGAATTTGAAAATCCCTGTGCGTAGTATGGATATCTAAGCAATATTCATTTTCCCATTTCACAAGCATGGGAGGTCTTTTGATTGGCTTGATGTGTTATTTATCTCAGGAGTTTGTTAATGTTTTCTTGTAGAAGACTTTGATTTCCTCAGTTAAACTTACCTAACTATTAACATTTTTTTTTTTTTTGGTTTTTCAAGGTAGGGTCTTGCTCTAGCTCAGGTTGACCTGGAATTCACTATATAGTCTCAGGGTGGCCTTGAACTCACAGCAATCCTCCTACCTCTGCCTCCCATGTGATGGGACTAAAGGCATGTGCCACCATGCCCAGCTGCTATGCATATCTTTTACATTTAAAATAGCTAGTGCTTCATATAAAGGGTACCACTGTGGTCATTTCCAGCACATATGTTATATAGTTGATAATCTCTACCCTTCACCACCCACAATCTCCTTCACCCTGGTAGCATTTCTGCTTTTGTCTTCTGTTTCCCTCCCCTTTCCTTCCTCCCCTTCTCTGTCTCCTCCTTCCTTCCCTTCTCTGTCCTCCTCCCCTCTCTTGTTTCTTCTTAGTTTGCACATATGAGAGGATACATGTGATATAATTTTTTTTATTTGGAGTATGGCTTTATTGCTTAACATTATGATTTGCCTTTTTCTGTAGATGACATGATTTCATTCTTTATGCGAAGAAGAGAACTTTAGTGTAGACATGCAGACATGTATACGTAGGAGCTCGGGATGAATCCAGAGCTTGGTCTTTGTGAGTCGTGTTGTAGCAAACATGGGTGTTGCAAGTGTACATCTATGGATTGTATAGGTGGATCATGTGGCAGCTCTATTTTTGATTATTTGAGGAGCCTTCAAATTGATTTACAGGATGCCTTTAAGCCTGAATCTTTGCCAGTATTTACTATTTTATTTCTTAATGATAACCATTTTAGGTGGGTTTTGGTTTATATTTTCAGGATGGTTAAAGGTATATAACATTTTGTAAATATAGCTACAGAGCATTTATACTTCTTTTGGGAAGTGTTGGTTCACTTATTTGCCAATGTGTTGGTTAGATTATTGGGTTAAAATGTTTTTGAGTTCTTTATTTATTCTGGGTATTACTCCCATATCAAGTGTGTGTCTGGCAAGGATGCTTCATATTCGATAGGTTTCTATGTCACTCTGTTAAACCTTTCCTTGGCTGACCAGGACCTTCATAACTGGATGCAATCTTGTTATTATATCATTGGTTAACTGTCTCTCTTATCACAGCAGTGTTCAATTTCTATTTGGAAAGTCCTTTGCTCCCTAACTGTCTCTAATCATTTAATAGTTCCAGGTCTATGGGCCATTTTGAGTTGATTTCTGGAGAGAGAGAGAGAGAGAGAGAGAGAGAGAGAGAGAGAGAGAGAGAGAGAGAGAGAGAGAGAGAGAGAGAGAGAGAGAGAGAGATTGAGAGAGAGAGATTGAGAGAGAGGTTGAGAGAGAGATTTTCAATCTTCTATGTGCAGCTATCCAGTTTTCCTGTTATCATTGTTAATGAGGTGAATTTTCCTCTTTCCTTTTTTTGGCCTCTTGTTGATGGCTGTGGCTGTACCAGTGTGGTTCTGTATCATCTACTGTACCTCGTCAGCACCTGTGTCTGTTTGGATGGGAACTGTTGGTCATACTCCTTGGTTGTGTATTTTAAAATCAGGTATTGTGACATCACCATCATTACTTTTTTCCCCCTCAGGATTTTTTTTTCATATCTAGGTCTTTGGTGGTTCCATACAATTTTTAGATCACTCCTGATAACTCCGTAAAGATCACAATTATGATTTTTCTTTAGTTCTTGCATTGAATCTTTGAATTGTTTTTGAAAATCTGGCTATTTTATTTTATTTTAGTTTAGTTTTTCAAGGTAGGGTCTCGCTCTAACCCAGGCTGACCTGGAATTCACTATGTAGTCTCAGGGTGGCCTTGAACTCATGGTGATCCTCCTACCTCTGCCTCCCGAGTGTTGGGATTAAAGGCATGTGCCACCACACCTGGCTTTTTTATTTTTATTTTTTTAAAATCTGACCATTTTTACAATGTTCATTCTGGCAGTCCATTGGCATGGGAGGTCTTTCAATTCTTGGTGATATTTTGGTATTTACTGTGAACATTACCATATAATTTGATTTTTCTACTGCTGAGCATAAGTGTGCCTTCCATTAACTCAGTATACCAAAGAAATACCTTTATCTCCACCTTCGTTGTGGCTCTATTCATAATAGGTCTGGTATGGAAGCCACCCAGAGGTCCAGCAGTAGGTGACCAGGTAAAGAAAATGTACATGTACACGCAATGGACCATTGTCCATAAAGAATGAAGCTCTATCAGTTGCATCAAAATAGATTGGACTAGGAAGCATTGTGTTAATAGAAATAATCAGAAGCAATTATGAATGTTTTCTTCCACATGTGTTATATAGACTAGTAATTCCTAGGCAGGAAGTGTGAAAGTAAGAAAGTACAATGGTAGGTAGATTACAGGTACTAAACATTCTTAGGAAGGACGAGTTCTAGTATTCTGTTGTAATGTGGCATGACTGTACTTTCCAACAATCTATTATATATATTTTCAAAATATTTTAATTATTTGCAAGGAGGGAGGGGGAGAGAGGAAGAGGGAGAGAGGGAAAGAAGAGACAGACAGAAAGAATGGGTTCATCAGGGCCTTCAGATACAGCAAATGAACTCTAAATGCATGCACCATCCTGTGCATCTGGCTTTATGTAGGTACCAGGGAATCAAACCCGGGGTCCTTAGTGCTTGCAAGCAAGTGCCTTAACTGCGGACCATCTCTCCAGCCCTTTTATTATGTTTTTTTTTAAATGTTTTATAAAGACCTAGGCTAGAGATGCCCAAAGGCTCCAAACATGAATGGCAGGCAGAAATAAATGATAACTATAACTACCCTGGCTTTATCAGTGCCCCGCTGTATGCACACATTGAAATTTCACACTGTACCCCCATTAATGCCTGCAATTAACATAGGTAAAGCGAAGCTTGTATATTCAATAGTTTGTTGGTATATGGCTATCATCAAGTTACAAGTATTTGAGAAATACAGAAAATATTGAAAGGTTATCAAAGCCCTTTTGTTTGTTTTGTGCAGAGTTGAATCAAAAAACTCATTTAAAATATAAATACTGAGAAACACTGAAAGCACTATCATATCATTCAAGCTAATTCTCCTCATTATTTGTGTTTACATCTTTAACAACCGAAATCTAAGTATTGCTAAACATCTCCAGGACACTTCAGTTGCTGTTTATTCTTTTATTGAAGGAAGAGAAGATTATGTTTCTCGAAAGAAACACAATATCCTTTAATGTGTCCTGTTTGTACATTCTTATTTTAACAAAGACATCATTTTCGTGTTCTGGTGAATATTGGCATTCTGATTTTATGGTTCATACACAGTGGTGCTCCTGGACCATAGTCATTAGAGACGTTAGGATGTGAGCTGAATCAATGGGCTGCTTTTCTTACCACACTTGGGAGCTGGGAATTCCTGTCAGGCTCTTAGCGCAACTGTATGCCATGAAGAGTTTATCATCGTATTTTAATTAGTTACCACAAGATGTAACCTGCTTATTATCTGTTCTTCTTAAAACTACTACTCATTAAAGACATAAAGGTTCATAAAGAAACATGATGCATAGCATTTGAGAATGAAACCGAGTACTTCCCTCCATCATAAAGGCCACAAAATGGTGATTTCGTGCCTAAACAATCTGTTCTGATGCAATGATTGCATAACTATGTCTATACGAGTGTAGGCATTGCTTAGTGTTGTACAAATATTTAAAATGCATTTTATGAGTGCTCTTTTTTTCTTCTTTAATTTTTAATTTTCATTTTTAAGGAGAGAGAGAAATGAGTGCTCTTTTAATATACTTGCAAAACAAATATATCTATATGAATGATTTGGTCACTTTTCTGAGATAACATACACTTTATGTAGCCAACTAAAATTGAATAGAGTATTTTAAAACACCAATAAGATCAGTAAGAAGGTAAACTTTCTTATGAGATGACATAAAACTTTGTCATTAAGAGATGCTACCCTGGTTAATGAGGAATTGTTGCAATGGTTAAAGGAATTTGCTTGCAAAGCCTGATGGGCTGAGATTTACTCCCCAGTACCATGCAAAACCAGTTGTAGCCCTGGCTGGCTGGTCTGGCATTCATGTTGTAGACCTAGCTGACCTTCATAGCTTCAGCATTCCGAGAGCTGATATTACAGGTGTAAACACCACACTTGGCATCCATGAGTTGATATAAATCATACATGTAGTAGGTTTCTGATATGTCAATTTTCTCATATTATGATATGTTGTACTTATATGGCACCCAACTGATATCTCTACTTTTGAAGCAGTGATTATATTTTAAACAAGAAGCTGCTAATGTAAATAATTTTTTTATTGCTGGTCGTTGGTTTAAATGGAAAGTGTGGTGGTCTGAATGTATGTCCCCCATAGAATCAGGTGTATTATTAAAGCTTGTAACTTGTGTCTCCAGCCACCTGGCTGAAGGAGGCAACCCTGGGCACTGACCCTGGGGTCCATCCCACTGGTGTGTTTGGGGGTGGATCTGAATTCCAGCCCAAACTTGCACAGAGAGGTCTGAGTTCTGGAGGGTTCCTGAAACGTGCTGCTTTTGGTGTTTGCTGGTTTGGGTTGTTTCTCTCTGCTTGGATGTTCGAAAGCAACTTCTTCCACCACTGATGGAAGTTCCCCTGGATAGATAAGCTTGAAATAAACCCTTTCCTTCAACAATCTGTCTGGTTTGGATGTGCATCGCATCAACATGGGGCTGACGGCAATGGAATCATCTACTTTCATAAGGATGTCTTCGGGGCTTCAGACCTGGCATTTCCTAAAACATTGGGAAACTGAAAGATGAACTGGGGATTTAATTGAAGGTAAACCAATCTTAATTTGGTTCTTTGGGGGATCTTTATCTATAATCTTTCCTCTGGACCTTCTCATCAATCCCACCTTAAAACTACACGCGAGGATGTGTGTGTGTGTGTGTGTGTGTGTGTGTGTGTGTGTGTGTGTGCTGCTAGTGTCTGAAAGACTCCAAGTTTCCTGAGCCACAACCATTAGACGCCATAACTCCACCACTCTTGTCTTCCTGGCTGCAATTTCTGGCGCATGTCACAGAGCAGCCGTGCATGAACTTGTAGAGATGTGTAGGTTTGGATGAAACCCCAGTGAAAGTGGATCCGTGGTCACAGTTTATTCTGACTTATATATGAAGGTTCTCTACCTAATCTCAGTTAGGGATCAGGAAACCTTTTGTTGTAGTTAATTTTCTCTGTTGCAGTGCAGAAAGAACCCAAGCAAAAGCGGCTTGTGGAGGAATGGGTTTATTTGGCTTACGGACTCGAGGGGAGACTCCATCCTGGCAGGGAAAACGATGGCATGAGCAGAGGGTGGACATCACCTCGGCCACAGCACTGCAAACAGCGGCAGGAAGGTGTGCCAAACTCTGGCAAGGGGGAGCTGGCTTAGAACCCCATAAGCCGGTCTCCAACAACTCAGCTCCAGTGAGGTTGTAAAATCCAAACTGCCATCAGCTGAGGATCGATCTATCAGAACACATCCATTTGTTTGTGGGGGACACATGGATCAAACCATGACACCTCTAACAGTTACCTCAGAAAGAATTGTCATGTTGTTGGAAGATGGACAATGGATGTCTGCATTGAAATAGACACAGTAACAGAATCAAAAGGGTTTTCTGTCTTTGTAGGTGGTAGGGCCCAAAATATTTTGTGGCTCACATTTTATTAAGTACTTATTTTTAAAACTATATTTTCTATTTAATTATTTGCAAAGAGAGAGAGGCAGAGTGACGAGAGAGAGAGAGAGAGAGAGAGAGAGAGAGAGAGAGAGAGAGAGAGAATGAGCAATCCAGGGCTTCCAGTCACTGCAAAGGAACTCCAGATGCATGTACCACTTAACACATCTGGCTTTCTGTGGGGACTTGGGAATCAAACTTGTGTTTTTCACAAAACACAAGCTTTTCACCAAAGCACCTTAACTGCGGAGCCATCTCTCCAGCCCTGAATACTTCTTAAATAACAAAAACGACTACAGAGAAATCAACTTGGACAGGATTCATGTGTCTTCTGCTATTAACAATGGCAATACATAAATGATGTCTTTTAGACATCAAACAGGAGAGTTTTGTCAAGCCCACGGCTGCTTCTTGATTGCTAACTGCAAACATTTCCCCTCCCAGAAGCAGAGCCGTTCCACTCTCTCTGTCATGGGAACTGTGGTCCCTTTAGGTCTTCTGAGTGAGGGATAAAATGCAAGTCTAGGAACACAAAAAACCTTCCATGGATTTAATGCATGGCTCCCATGGCTACAACCCGGAGCCTGCATGTGTGTTCTTACCGTGATCTAAACACTAACCAGACCTGCCGGTTCTTGGTCACACGCTCTGAGAGAAAACGCTTCAAGGAAACTTGCTTCTTGGAGAAAAGCAGTCGTTCTGGTGACAGGACAGAAGGCTCTTCTAGGCACCTCTTCTCTTACCCACCATCAAAGACAAAGGCAGACGGCCCTGCCAAGCAGTTGGCTTTGCGGAAAGATTGTAAGAGCCATGGTGGGGGAGAATATCCAGACATTGCCCCCCTCAGCAACAATCCATGGGTGGGGGGGACTGGCTACCTCTTGTGCAATTCATAACCCCCTATCCCATGGACTGATCCAGTATGTACACCAATGAGGGTCCCCTGTGGTTTGGGGACAGAGAGGAGGGAAATGGAGGTACCATCACAAGATTTGCTCATGCGATGTATCCACTTATTGATAATAAATATATTTAATTAAAAATGGCTTTTGCATGAGTCAGGAAGCTCCACTCTTGCTGTGGGCCAATGTGATCGGAACTTGTGTACAACCTTACACAAAGTGGGATTCATCCTGTCATATTGAACCAGGATTTATAAACTCCCTTACACATAAGCTTGACCACAGTGCCACAGTGAGCGTTCTTAGACGCATGCTGGGCCATAAAGCCATTTTGAACTGGAATTTGGATAATACCATTCATGCATAAAAACAGTGATCGAGTAAGCTACAAGTTGCATATTAACTTCGTTCATACTTGTACACAGTGCTAAGAAACCGGAATCCACACACCGCCTTCAGTATAAGTGCTGTGGTGAAATGGAATTTAGATTCTACCCTCTCTGCACACTGCTTGGTTCTCCCACGGGGATGGGAACGTGTGTACCATCTGATTTGCACAGCGGTTCACAGTGGAAAAAAAAGGATGTCTGCAACTTCTGTACTGATGCACCTGAGCACAGGTACTCAGAGCCGCAGAGCACTGGAATCCGTATAGACTGCTTCCTGGCATCGCTGGTATGTGATCGGACAGGAATGCTGGCACACAGTGCCATGATGAAGTGGCCTTTGTACACTTCTTTTCATGCATGCTGGCACACAGTGCCCGTATGAACTCTGCATGCAGACTTTCAGTAGCACTCTGCATGTACAGTGGTGCACAGCGAAGGAACATACTGTAAATTGAATACCACTAATCCGTTCTTAAAGATCGGTCTCAAGTCCCCACCATGTCAAAGGGTCTGCAGAGACACAAGCCACCCTAATAAGCGTGACAAGGTCGTTCATGTAACTAACAGCTCCCATTCTCACTTCCCCCCATTTCTCACGAGCTGCTGGCAGAACTGTTGAATGTCTTTCGCAGGAGGACCTCGCTGCCCAGAATCTTTCTTCCTCAGAGAATCTGCTCGCGCTCTGCGCTGACCTTTCTTCCAGGAGAACTCATTAGGATCATTGTCTTCCTTCCAATTCCCTCCCCAGAGACCGCTTTTTCTAGCCATCATCAGGGAAATGTTTATTCATGATCTATGCCACTGGACTCTGGGCTCCCCATCCTTACATTCATACTTCGTCTTTTAAAGAATTCAAGATGAATCATTGGTATTTGAAGATGGCATCGGCATCTGATTGAAAGCATTTTCCTTTTATTTCAAATCCCGGCACCGATGCGGATGGCTGAGCCACCCTCATGAATGAGTCATGTAAAAAGCTCCTGAAAGTTTCCTGCCCTGAAGACCTTTATCTACATTTCAGCGTTCTCCTCCTTACCTCCATCTGGACTCCTTGAACATTTCCAGGGATGTTCCTTTTCTTTTGGTTTTTGATTTTTTTTTTTAAAAAAAAGTTTTTAAGAGCAAAGTTTATTCAGAAGCAAAAGGTAAAAAAGGCAGAGGGAACTAGACTCCAGGTAAAGCGGGATCTGGACATTGGGATGTACTTCTTACCTGTCAAGCCCCCTCCCTTCAAGTGTTTCTTTCATTCCTTCTGCATCATGTGACCTCATTCACATGAGATTTCTTTCATTTCACCAGGAAGTCAACTCTCAAGAGCTCCATACTAGTGTCTCATCCACGTCTTACTTAGATCTGAAAGCCTCGTCCTCTGACCTTCGTTCCTAAAGAATGACTAGTTTGAGGAATTCTGATTACTTATTTTTCTGTTCTTTCCCCTGAAAATTTGCAATTACATACACACTATTATCTTATCAAAAATAGGAAAACTAATAATTAGTAAACAGTTTAAATATTCAAGGAGTGGTAACTCTTATACATTACAACCTACTCCTTCCTTAAATAAGAAATGAAAGATTAATATTTACCCCAAACAAACACTTTCCCTAATAAAAAAATCAAGAATTTGAACAACTTGTTCCCTGCAGACCCCTGCTACAAGAAATGGTAACAAGAAATAGTTACAATAGTTCTGTTTGTCTGACTAGCTTCTCCTTTCTTATGTGAAAAGCACACCTTCTCTTGTTACTGTTAGACAGGATTCATGCTCTACTTCAGACTATTCTAGAACTCACCACATAGACCAGACTGACCTCAAACTCATGGTAACCCTCCTGCCTTCACTTCCTGAGTGTACTGGCCACTACATACCTATGATGCCTATAAATTCCAAAAGAAAAAGGTGGGAATTTGTATCAAAAAGGACAAACAGGTCAATGGAAAGAACTTCCAGAGCCAAAATTAAAATAACTTATGACAAAATAAACAGCTTGACACGAGATTATAAGTCAAAGCATGAAGTAACCACCCATTGTGGTGCATGTCTATAGATCACTCTTTTTGTATTGATGAATAGGGTTGCATTTTCTGTATGTAAAACAGCTTAACCATGTAGCAGCAATTGATGGATGTTAGGGTTTCCGTGTTGGGGAATATTCAGATATCTAATGGTAATTCTCTATGTAATTGTCTGTGTCTATATTAAGCTAAATGTGATTTCATACTCATGTCTCTTACTCTAATGCTTTAACACATGAAGGATTTTAACATTCCCCTCCCTATCTTGAACTCTCCACCTCGAGAATGAGAAAATTAAGTCTAACCATTTTATAGCCCACTACATGATTTGTAAGTTCAGGGAGAATGTTTTCAGAATGATTACCTTGTGAACAACTTAATACCTGGGGCAAAGTTCATATGCACAGGTCTGAGACAGCTAGTCTCCATATTTCTTTTCTTAACATTTTATTCATTGGGAGAGAGAGAGAGAGAGAGAGAGAGAGAGAGAGAGAGAGAGAGAGAGAGAGAGAGAGAGAGAGAGAGAGAATGAATTCCAGATGCATGGGCCCCTCTGTGCATCTGGCCTCATATGGGCGCTGGGGAATGGAGCCCAGGCTGGCTGTGTCTCCACTTTTCTTAAGTGACTTTGGTCAGTGCATCTCCCTTGCTGGCTTCAGAGAGGCTGCACCATTTGCCTGTAAAATAACTTAGCACATTCTGCATTACGTCTGATATCTTTAGGTCTTTTAAATTTGAAGCTTCTGTACGTTTACACAACCAACTTGGTTCTTTAAGGTATATTTCTATGGTACTCAGAATATGCAGAATTATTTATAATCATTATGGTGGCACGAGGAACAGTTGTATTACCTTAAAACTCTTCTCACTTCTGTCATTATATCTTCCAGTGTTCAAATATGTCACTTTCCAGCTCTCAGTATTTATTATTGTTTAGCACCTTTATTTTTTTAATATTTTATCCATTCATCTCCAAGCAGAGAGAGAGAGAGAGAGAGAGAGAGAGAGAGAGAGAGAGAGAGAGAGCACCAGGGCCACCACCTTGTGGGTCTGGCACATGTGGGCACTGGGGAACTGAACCCGGGGCCATAGGCACTGGAGGCAAGTGCCCCAACCACTGAGCCATCTCTCCAGCCCTGTTTAGCCCCTTTAAATGCCATGTAAATAGACTAGCACAACAGCGTTTTCATTCTTCATTTAACAGCATATTAATACTCAGTTATTAACTAATTAATCAATAATAAACGTTAAAAGTCCATTCATGTTTGGCCTGGTCTGACAGTTAATTCTGTTTCAGCACACAGAAGCACTGTAAAGCCAGATATGTTGGCTCATGGCTGCAATCCCTGCGCTCATGAGTTAGAGGCAAGATGACTGTGTTTAAGCCAAGCCTGGGTGGGGTACATAGTGAGCTTGAGGCCAGACTGGGTGACAGAGTAAGATCCCATCTCAAGAAACAACAGCAACAGCAAGACAGCAAACACAAAAGCATCCCATTAATTGGATGTACAATAAAGTATATACGAATTCCTCTACTGAGCGATATCTCCATTGTTGACGATTTGGGTGGTTATATATATATATATATGCACATACATATATATATATATGTATATATATATGTCTCACCTATAAATGATGACATATAGAATTTACTATGGACATGTTTTAAATCTGACAGGTGATTTTATTTAGGAGCACAATTCTTTAATTGCATGGGCTGTCTGTCTCACAACCCCTGTGTAGACATAAGTTCTACAAAACTGCTTCTTGAAGTGCTGATGACAAATTTTATTCCAAGCAGCCATGCAAGAGCAAACCAACGGCTCTGTATGCTGACAGTGTGTGTTTCTAAGCTTTACTTTAGTTATTCTAGTGGTTATTAATTCATATCATTTTGGTTTTTGAATTTTGATGGACTTTTTGCCTTTTGTGTATCTTGTTTTATGAGGAATCTATATGTTGCTCATTTTCAAAGGTATATGTTTTCTTTTTCTTTTTCTTTTTTTTTTTTAGGGATTCCTTCCTGGGAGTCACTGATAACACCCACAACATTTTTATGGGCCAAAAAGTTCACAACTCTTGGATCGAGATCAGAGAGACTTCACCCTTCCTCATGCACATTCTCCAAGTTGGCACCATAAACTTCATACAATGGCCCATATGCATTCTTTCATCATGAATGACCTCTAATGCTCAGATGTACATTGATTTACAGGAAGCTATCAGAAACTTTTGCAGCACATAAAATAAAAATGATAGAAATGACATAAACAATCAAGACATCTATTAGCTCAAAAAGAAGCCCAACTGTAGGTACTGCCAAGCTTGACACTATCTTCCTGACAGGTTTATTGACATTTCTCTTAGGCTTTTACTAATGGTTACATAGAAGTGGTGGCAAAGGTAAGCAAGACAGTGTCTTTCTTCTCTCGTATTTCCTGTTGAGTAGCAAAGAAAACTTTCCTAGGAGTGTCCATCAGATGACCAGCCGCACTGACCAGAATGGCTGTGCATGCTCATGGTGTTAGTGAGGAGAATGAAATCAACAGGAATGTTGACATCAGTGGTTCACGGAGCAAGATTCTTCCTCATCATCAACATGACCTTGGACTTTTTTAAATGGCAAATTCTTAGCCATGACTCACAGAGTCAGGGATTGGAGCTCTGCCAACTGTTTAATAAGTCTTTTAGGGAATCCCGATGCAAGATAAAGTTTTGGTCAAAGGTATATGTTTTCTTATACAAGTTAGACTTCTTTCTATATTCTGGGTTCAAATCCTCTGGTATTTTTTTTGGCATTTTTTTAAAAAAACCTTTTTTTTTATAATTTGTCTACTGTAATTGTGCAATTTAAGGCATTGTGTTTCATAGTAAATCACTCAAACTTATTTTAATATATGTATACACACCAATATGGCAAACTCTCTATTCAAAGGCAAGAGTTATTACATAACTTTATGTATTTTTGATATGTTGATCATCTAAGCCACTGAGATTTGTGTGATGGGGTTGAAGCTGAACCATGAGCTTTACATCTTATGATTTGGAATTTTTTAACCGCTTTAAGAAACGATTTTTCAATTGATTCTCAGTTGTATAGCTTTAAAAATGACTTCATGTAATTTGATGTCTAATATATTTCAATTCATGCTTTCTGCATTTTTGACTCAGCCTAATTTCAAATTAACTAAATATCACAAAGCAATAAAAGGATAAAGGAAAATCAACAAGGGGTTAATGACTAGACTCTTACCTCTGCTTAAGCAGTCAATAATCTCTGTATTGAATTTTCACTTTCATTCTGTCAGTTGACAATACATCGGTGAAACAGTGAAGTTAGTTGATTTTAAGTCAGTGAAGCTGAAACAGTGAAGAGAAAAAGAGCGAAAACGCTGGAACTCCATGGAATGTGAAATCTTAGTCTTCCTTAGCCAATTTGAGTGCTTAGAATACTGAGTAACACTTTGCTTTGCAGGATCCTCTGACCTGACGCATTCCGGAGTCCGCATTCAGTTTTGGTTTGCTGGTCCTTCAGAGAGACATTGACAAATTAGAGCGAATTCTCTGGGCAGGCGAGATAGTAAAAGAGCTAGACATGGTGTCACATAAGGAATGTTTAGAAAAAACTGGAATGTTTAGTCTGCGGAAGGAAAGAATGATGGGGCCACGGGATGGTGGGAGGAACGTGATAGCCATCTATCTTTAAACATTTACAGGACCAACAAAATAAAGAGGTTTTTCTCTTTTCATCCCAGAAAGATTCTCTCGTAGAGGTAGGTGACGCTCAATGGAGGTAAGTCTTGAAAATTGGGGACTTGGTTAAATTTAAAAATTCTGAATTGAATGTACTTTCTCATGTACATTAAATTTGGTAAAAGTTTGATCTCTAAGATCACTAACATGCATGAACTCTGCCTAAATACCCCTGAGGCTTCCTAAGTTTATTTATCAATGTATACCTCAACACCATTCTCCTATGCTAATTGTGGTAATTAAAAATATAGGACCTTGATAGTAAGCTTCTGATAATCTAGACTTTGAGGATGATCAGAAGATGAAATGTTAAAACCTTAATGATGGAAAATAAAAGCATAGATAAGCATATATTTTTGTAAAGCACAAAGAAGGGAAATTTGACTTTGTAAGGGGCATATGTGTTCGGGGCATAATAATGTTTGGGGAGATAGGTTAGTCTCCCGTGTCTTCCAAAAATCTCACTTACATGACAAGCTAATTGTCATCAGGTGACTTGATCATTTACTGATGAGGATACCCATGGTCCTCCCTTCTCTCAAACCAACCATCATTTGTCTTCCAAAGACTGGCTTTGCCCATCAGGATTTCAGTCTTTCTGTATGTTCCATCTAACTGACTTTGCTGGCTCTTTTATACTCATGTCAAAAGTATTATGGTTTCAATGACGTAAATTCCTATGCCATGCATAAGGACACTCCCTCAATGAAATCTCTGACTTCTACTTTGAGGTTCACAGTCAGTTAGAAAGCCATGCCTTTGATAGCTAGAACTTTCCACTTATTAAATATTTAACAGGGCTGGAGAGATGGCTCAGCGATTAAGGCACTTGCCTCCAGAGCCTAAGGATCTGGGTTCTATTCTCCAGTACCTACATAAGCTAGATGCACAGAGTGGTAGATGCATCTGGTGTTCATTTTCAGTGGCTGGAGTCCCTGGTGTGCCGATTCTCTCTCTCTCTCTCTCTCTCTCTCTCTCTCTCTCTCTCTCTCTCTCTCTCTCTCTGTCTCTCTCTGTCTCTCTCTGTCTCTCTCTCTCTGTCTCTCTCTGCTTGTAAATAAATAAAAATATAAAAAAATAAATATTTAACAAAGAATATTGTGGTGGTTTGATTCAGGTGTTCTCCATACACTTATGTGTTCTGAATACCTGATTCCCAGCTGATGGCAATTTTGGAATTGGAACCTTGTTGGAGGTGTGTTGTTGGGGGCGGGCTTATGGTGTTAAAGCCAGCTTCCCCTTGCCAGGGTTTGGCACACTCTCCTGCTGCTATTGTCCACCTGATGGTGACCAGGAGGTGATGTCCAGCCTCTGCTCATGCTATCGTTTATCTGCCATCATGGAGCTTCCCCTCGAGTCTATAAGCTGAAATAGCCCTTTCCTCTTATCAGCTGCTTTTGGTTGGAGGTTTGTCTCAGCAAATGTGTAATCAAACATGTCCCAATGCGTCATCAGTGTGACCTTTGTCAACACCACCTCTTTCTTAGCAATGGTTCCAGTCTTATTAAATTGCAGGTATTCTATTGCAGTTGTTATTAAATTGTAGGTATTCTATTGCAGTCACTTCGCATATGGGGCTCATTAATAATTTCAATTTCTTCTCATTGCCACACATCTCAATCGAGCAGTCAGTGTTATTGATTAAAACATGTATTCATGGTGTAACCACTGCACCTCTGTACAACCAATCGCTGGTTTCCAGCCAGCTGTCTCTCATCCCTGGCTTACTATCTGCTGCGGACCTGGACTATCATTCCCTCTTCCACCTTACCCCTCAGTATGTTCTCAGAGAAGCACCTGCCAGATGAAACTCGGGTTGTGGTGCAACTCTTCCCTAAATCTTTCAATGCTGAATGTGTGTCTCTCTCAATGCAAAACCCAGTTACTTTGCTTTTCCCCTAGGCTCCCTCCTGGTGCAGCGTCCCGGGGGGCTCTGGACTCATCCTTTTGGGCCTCCCTCTTACTCATTGGGATAAGTCACCTAGTTTTTTCTGCTATTTTCCTCTTTTTTTTCCAAGGTTGGGTGTCACACTAGCCCAGGCTGACCTGGAATGAATTCACTATGTAGTCTCAGGGTGACCTCTAACTCATGGACATCCTCCTGGTTCTGCCTCCCAAATGCTGGGGTTAAAGGTGTGTGCCACCTGCCAGACTCATTCTCCTATTTTCTGATAGGTGTTAGACCAACACCCCTCTCCCTACTGCACCCTTGTTCTAGACTGCCCTTCCTCCAGGGATCCAAATGGCATTGACTCTTCTCTTTAAGTCTTTACTCACTAATGCCATTTGGATCAATTTTGTGTTTATGGGTAGAATGTTTATCTGCCTCCTCCATTCCCATGCTGACTCCTTAATCCCTAATGTGGCTGGATTTGGAGTCTGGATGTTCTGAAGGTCATGTGTCACTCAAACACATCTCTGCTTAACTGAGTTGTTGCACACATGCATGACACATGACAGGCCATGTCATTGCTGAGCAGAATAGCTCAGCCAGTCATGTGCTTACCTCGAAAGCAGGAAGACTGGAGTTTAACCACTTGCATCTGTTTCCACATGTGCTCTTGGAATGCCAGCCCTGGAGAGCTGGAGGGAAGAGGAGCCAGGGGCTACCTGGCCAGCCCGTCTCCATAGTTAACAAGCTCCAGGCCAATGAGAGACCCTGTCAGAAAAAGAGGTGGGCAGCGTGTCTGAGGACACCTAAGTACATAGCACACACATGCATTGTCCATGCAAACAGGACACACATGCACTGAGGCATGCCATCTCCTCTCTGTGTGAGACACGCAAATCGGGCGTAGGGGCCCCGACAGAGACAAACACTCCGGCATCTGAAAACTCAATGTAGTTCAAGTCACTGCAGCACAAACTAAGACACCTGCCCTACATGACGTCACCCCCATGAACCTCAGCACCCCGTCTCTCAGCTCAGATCCGCTCCCTCTCTTAGCGCTTGCATTACGCATAGCTGGCTTTGCTCTTTGACTGTCGTACCGTGTCGTCTCTTCACTAGTGATGAGGAGGTGTTTTGTGCATATTGTCCACTGTCCACTAGTGTCTGGCCAAGTTCATGGCACATAAATGTTGTTAACAAGTACTTGTAAAACAGCATGTTTGAATGTGCGCTTAAAGGTCAATACTTAGAATTTTATTTGCATGGCTCTGAGAAACCTTTGTAAAAAATATATATATCTATTTACTGTAATATATTCTGGGCTTGGGACATAGTCTATTGGAAGACCATTTGTCCAAGATCTTGAGTTCAATCCCTAGCACCAAACAAAACTGAAATATTGTGATCAAGATGCACAATAGGAAAGATATACTATAGGAAGATTAGTTTCCCAAATTACGACTAAGGTTTGGCTAACTCCTCTGAGCCATGAGAAAATAACTGTGGACTCTCTCTGCAAAAAGCAATCCAAGTTAAGATAAATACACATTTGACATGTGAGAAAAATATTTTTTTTACTAGAAGAAAATGTGCTAATAATATTCTGAGATACTTCCCAGGAAGGAAGCTCAGCATTTAATCGTCTCTCCATCAGTCTGAAATAAATCCATCTATGGCAACTGAAGTCCGTTTCCTGTTTTCATATCTTTAAAGCTTTCAGGGATCCATATAGAACCCTATAATGAAATAATAAATTTTCACCATCAGGAGTCATCATTAAATCTGCTCTTTTCTCTCTCCTTTTCCTATCACCTCATACTCTGTTTGAATGATCTAATTACACTTAACGACCCAAATACACAGGGACCATTTCCTTCTATGTTGTTGTTAAAGTTCCTTCCCTGGAAGGTCTTATATTCACATTAGTAGAGTGATCGGTATGGACAACCACATGAATTACATTCAGTCTTAGGGCATCTATTTGACATGAGGACATATTATTTCAATATAGTTCCAGTAGCTTCCTACCAACTCTTCCATAAATGTACAGTTTAGCTAAATAACATGTAAGAAATGGCAAGACTTGCTTTATATTTTTAAATATATGGAGGATGTAATCTTGATTTGGTAACTATCAGGAGGCAATAGAGTTTCCTCTGTTTCCTGCCTGGTTTTCTGTGATTGATAATGTTGACATAATCTTTGGTGAGGGGCCTATTTACCAATTTGTGAATTCTTTGATTTCCAAAGAGTACTGTACTGGGAGTGAGATAGAATCTGTGAGTTTCCTTGGTGAATAAGCTCACATGGCTTATTCCTACTCTGTTCTACTCTTAGATAACACGTTATCTTAATCAGTATACATGATGTGTTTGACACACTCGAGTAATATGGAGAAATTCTACTCTTCCCAGTAGGTTTCTATTGACCATGACATTAAAGCAAGACACACACTTCCTTTATTAGGAAGGTCAAAAATCAGGCTAATCTTGACAAGCATAAATGTTTAGCTAAAGTATTAATTGATAACTTTTTCTAGTGCACATCTAGAAAGACAACACCAATGTGCTGGCAAAATCTTATGGGACCAAACGATTGATGTTTGAATTTCTTTGTGTAATATTAACTTTTTGAGAAGGAACTTAAAATAAAATCATGGCAACTGCTGAATCCCCTGACTCTAAGGCTTTCTTTCCATTCATTTGTCTGGATGTTTTTGGTGAGTATAACATATTCCTCTGTGTTCTTTCATGTAACTTAGCAGATAAAATAACTCAAATGCTAGCACACTGTATGTAACATATTTTTAATATGCATAAGGCTATTTTTATCATTTAAAGCACATGTTAGAATGAAGTACGCCATTCTTTTTGTTCAGGAAATGAGGAAGAGATAGTCATTTATATTTATGTGGACATGATATCTCGGAGTCAATTTTAACACTATATATGTAGCTTACCATTTTGTGCTTTAGTTACTATACTCCAAAATTTTTATTTATTTATCTATTTATTTATTTCATTTCATTTCTTTTTTGAGGCAGGGTCTCACTCTGACCCAGGCTGACCTAGAACTCACAGCAATCCTCCTGCCTCTGCCTCCCAGGTGCTGGATCGAAGGCCTGCACCACCATGCCTGGCTTGCTCCCAACATCTTAAATCACAGGAAAGTTGGAGCTTTCCAGTCCTTAACCGAGGTAGAGAACAGCATGATATCCCCCAGTTTTGGAATTATATAATTGTATGTTTTTAAGAGACAGACTTTCAGAATATGCCAAAAGGGACACCAAAAATAGACTAAAGTTCATATGGGGGGTGGGAGGGGGAAATTCTGTAAAACAAAATTTTTCTAAATAAGATATGTGTCCTCTAAATTTATATTAAAACAACAGACATTGCAAGTCAAAACTCTTGAAGCGCTTAGAGCCACAGCCTGGAAAGTGCTTTCTTTCTTTCTTTCTTTCTTTCTTTCTTTCTTTCTTTCTTTCTTTCTTTCTTTCTTTCTTTCTTTCTTTCTTT
>PVHP010033102.1:0-19873 GCA_004024765.1 Zapus hudsonius | reverse complement strand
GGCCAGGAAGACTGGGATGAGTACTAAGATATACAGGATACCTTGCCACAAGGACTAATACAGACAGCCCACAGAGGAGGATATACAACTGATCAGGGATGGGGAGGGGGGGAATTGGGGAATTCGGGATAACAACGCATGGTTTGCCCACTAAATAATGTAACTCATTATGGACAATAAATATATATTAAAAAAAATCCTGAAATTAAATATATATATATATATATAATAACTTGCATAAACAATGTGACAAGAAGGGCCCAATAACAAATTTGATCAGAAAAAAACAATAAAAGCCAATTGTGATGCAATTTAAAGACCAAAAAGGTAAAAGAATGAAAATTATGAACTAGTACTCAGAGATCTGTGGACTATAGTTGTGTATCAATGTGTGTAGAGGCCCTTATCTGAAGGGGTGTTGAACCCAAGAAGAGAGCTCTCTGCCGACTAAGTGCTTAGGTATGCATAAACTACAATGAGTTTTCATCTCTAATGAATCACAATAAGGATAACAGTATGTTGCAGTCAGCTTCATGTCCCTGGGAAGAATATCGAAACCAGGCACAGTTTAGAGGAGGATGGGATTTATTTTAATCTTACAGATCCAGGGGGAAGGTCCATCAGTGGTGGAGAAAACTGTGTCCCTACATCTAAGCAGAGAGAAGCCATCAACCAGCCAGCAAGCACCAAAAGCAGCAAGCACAAACCCAGTAGCAAACAGCAGGGACCCAACCAGAGCTCAGACTGCTCTGCATACCTATTGGCTAAAAAACAAAACTGCCCCAAACATCCATTTGGGCTGTACCCTGGGATCTGCCCCTAGTAACACCCCCTCCAGTCAGGTGGCTGAAGACTTAAGTTACAAGCTTTAATAAAACACCTGAGTCTATGGGGGACATACATTCAAACCACCAAACAGTAGGGACTACTAATAGAATTATAACAGAGTGGAGAAGAGGGATGGTTGCCTAAGTTCAATTCCTCAGCCTCCCATTTAAACAGGGAGGGCATTTGTTTGCAATGTCAAGAGAGCCTGGCAAGACACACACACACACACACACACACACACACACACACAACACAACACAACCACCCAATGCTAGTAGAGTCCTTGGGATAAAATCATAAGTTATAAATACTAATTTGAATCTACATCAAGGCAAGAACAATGATAACATTATCTATAGTCAAGTACCAAAGAAAATACAAATGCATTTCTTGTTACTATTTCTCTCTCATGCACTAAGATAAGTACTTAAAGCAATAATTATAAATCCATGTTGATTGGCACACAATGTCTAAAGATGTCATTTATATGACTGTAAGAGCTCAAAAGAATGGAAGGGAAATTATCTACATAGAAGCAAAGTTTTTGCATACCATGAAATTAAGTTGGTATTAACTCTAACTAGATTGTTATAAATAAGATGTTAATTATGATCCTCATGACAATCAATAAGAAAATAACTCCAAAACATAAAAGAAATGTCAAAGGAATAAAATGATACATTCAGAAAGGTGTATTTAACACACACAAAAAGGCAGTCATGGAGAAACAGAGGAACAAAAAAAAAAAGCACGAGACATTTAAATGAGGATAGAAAGTTCAGAACAATGATGTGCTTTGTGAAGGAGAGATTTTTAGACTACTTGGCTTGATAAGGCAGAAGGACATACAAAGGTTACAGGAGGAGGAACTTTTGACTTTTTCTAAATTATCTCATTTTTGCTGTGATCTGCATTGTCTTTTTAAACCTCTCTTGAGAGTAAGTACATTATCTGCTAATATTCTGCATATAGTTAAAGACAGAAGAGAAAATGCCTCTCAAACCTCTTTCTTTAAGAGAGAATAATTGTGTATCTTCCAAACAGACCCCTCACTAATGATCACATTAGAGCATCCTGCCTAATGTTTATGCCAGGTTAATGAGTAATCAGAAAACAGAGCAGGAGGAGGAGGGAAGGATAAAGGAGAGCAGAGGAGAAGGGAGGGGTCGAATAAGAAACCAAGAATATGAGCTATAAAGAAGAAAAGCACATGTTCCTTAGCCAAACTTTCAGTGTGTATTGTGATTAAAAAAATCACAAAATATTATTTCCATGTTACTTCTTTCTTTCCATACTTGTACCCCTCACTCTAGTTGAACAAGTCCTCAAGGCACATGCTGTTATTTCTCATATTTCCTATCCATTAAACCTTTCCACATGGTCTTAGCTCAAAGGAATCTCTACATTGGACATTCAGCTCAGTTCAGTTAGACATCATTACATTTTCCCCTTAATTCTGGACTCAGTCAACATATCAGCTTCAGATACATGGAATGTTAATGTGAATTCCTTGTAAATTTATTTCACAGAGTGGAAATCCAAGATCAGGTAGTATAAAGATAACAGAAAAAGGGATCCATAAACTATAGTGCTTTTTCATTGAAAGGCATTCATGTCCATTCATTTTGTAATTTAAAAAACTGAGTAATTGCTGTCTTTATTAGTTTCTACTCATTACTGTGACCAAACATCTGGCAAAAGGCAGGTTAAGGAAAGAGAAAGGGTCTATTAGTACTTCTGTTTCCAGTCCATCATGGTGAAAAAGCGATTGCAGCTGGAGTGAGAGGCAGGCTGGTCACATCACATTCATAGTCAGGAAGCCGAGGGTGAAAAGACAGTGAGTGGGGCCAGGTTATACAACTTTAAACCTGCCTTCAGTGACCCACTTCTTCCCACTGGCCTCCACCTCTTGGAGGTTCCACAACCTTCCTGTGGTGGTTTGGATTAGCTATCCCCCATACACTCATGTGTTTTGAATGCTTTGTTCCCAGCTTGCGGAAGTGTATTGTTGGGGGTTGGCTTAGGGATGTTACAGCCTGCTCCCCTTTGCTCACTTAGTTCGGCTCACTCTCCTGCTGTTGCTTGCCACCAGCTATAGCAAGGAGGTGATAGCCAACTTCTTCTCTGCCACATTTCCTCTGCCATCCTGGAGCTTCTTCTGGAGCCTGTAAGACAAAATCAATAACTTTCCTCTTATCAGATTCTTTTGGTCTCCTGTTTAATGTCAGCAATAAGAAGGTAACAGCTACAGAAAATAAGAAGACCTGACCTGCTGTGGTGCTTGCTGAGGATGGAGGAAATACAGACTGGGTAGTAGAAGAAGGTAGTTACAAATACCAACTAAGGCTATGTGACCAGATACAAAAACAAGCATTGTAATTGCCATGGGTGTTTCTGTCCTATTTTGTAAATTCCAGGTCAGCCTGGGCTAGAGCAAGACCCTACCTTTAAAGACAAAAACAAACAAAAAAATCTTACTCTTATTTCTCCTTTATTTTCATTATGGTCTGGGCAGGTCTCTGAGGTTGTTTTTAGGAAGGGTTAACTGAAGGAGGAAGTCCTCCAGAATGGTCATCTCAATGCTGGGCTATGTATGTAAGGAAGCCCTGAAAGGAAATAGCCCCTGTCTTCTCCCACCTGGCTGTCTGAGCTACTTGCTGGTGAGAGCCTCCACTTGTACACGCACCTATACTGCTAGCGATCCTTGGTCAGCGTTGGAACCAAGTTTCCTCAGCCTTTCAACATGGACTGAAGACCAGCAGCTCTTCAGGAAGCCTTCAGGCTTCCATTGCTGGATTGGGACTGTTGAAATTTTTCTCCCACCTGCAACGGAATCTGAGAAATAAATATTTTTGCTAGAAATATTGCTATATTTGCTCATCTAAGGCTTATAAGTGAGGGTGAAGAAATTATATATACAGAGCAAACAATTTGCAATTTCTGCCATAGGAACTGTTTCATTTCAAGTAATAAAAATATAGTCAATCTACTTTAAGTTAGTATTTATGGGCAAAATTCAAAGTAATTTAATGGAACTCAAGAGCATTTATGTGGTCTGGTACTACAAAGGATAGAACTGCAACTAGAAATGAAAGGATTATTACTTTTGTTTTTCTCATCTTTCAACAGTGGTTCATTCATCTCTCCTTTCGTAGATAGGCTTTCTAATTCTTTCTCTGAATACTAGAGGTCTCTTAAGCTACGAATTGAAAGACTGCTTTTCTTTAAATATTTTTCAAATAGTAATTACCTTCTCATGCTATTTTTTCCCCTGGTCAATCCTTAATTCCCTAATCAGATTTTCAGAAGCCCAGATAGGTTTTCAGGAGACAGACATTGTCGTTGACACTAATGAGTCATGTTATTCTAGCTTTTGTTGAATCAGGCATCACACACATTGGATAGTCTCATGTGGACCGCAGACTTTGAGAGCACAGACAAGCAAACACTGTGGGAAGGTGTATGAGAGAGAAACAAAAATAACAGGCATAGACCATCCATTTGTACAGGCTTGTGTCTTTCACACAAATAATACACATTATAATCTTGTAAACTTGATGACTTGTCATCTATGTTACCTGCTGACAATTCAATTCCTCAATTGAAGAATCACACTTATGGAACAATTATGGGGACAAAAGAGCTTGTGCCATCTGCCTGAGTTTCCTGACATTTCCAAAGATAGTGTGATAAGCTGATACCCAACTATTTGTTTGGAATAGGGAGGGCTTCCAGAAATTATGACATCTGACACAAGCAAAAATGACAGAGAACCGGGGATTAATACATTCTCAATCATTATCATATGATTTTAAATCCTTACAAGTGGCCTGGGAACATTGAAGCAAGAGCATCTCGATGATAAGAACTGAATAAGTTTTGTCCCATAGCTGGATCATAACTTACCTACAGGCAAGAACTATACCTTACACATACATACACATATTCATTTCATTTTCATATTAAAAAAATAAATCCTATTTATATGGTGCACAAGAAATCAGAAGGAGCACCTCAGGGACATGGTTAATACTTTCTTTACTTAGTTTTTAGATATTATCTTTTCAAATATTCTTTTTTATTTCTAATCTTCAAGCTACTTGAAAAAGAAAAAGAGACATTGTTGTTCTGGTATCCAAAAAATATGCAATCATGCCTCCTTGCTCTTTTTTGTATTATTTTATCAAAAACCAAGAATATTTCTAATGTCATTTTATTCTCTCTGTTGTATACTTTCCCAGCATGCTTTTCTCTGTCTTCCTGAAAGCTATTCCAGATTTGAAAAAAAATAGTACTGTTCCATGATGAGTCCAGAGAGTACAGGAGTGGTATGGACAAGAGGCATTATGGCCCAAACCCTGAATTTAATTCTCAGTCTTATACATACTGTAATAAGATAAAACAATGAAAGCTTTTACTTAACTTGAGCAGATGTGTGCAACTTTCAAAAGATAAAGCACTCAACCTATAATGATAATTATTTTTAAATGTTTGGTTTCTTTTGGCTTTGATATTTCTTTCCTTTTTAAAAATATCTTTATTGTAAATAATTAGATACATTGTATGAGCAAATCTTGTGATTGTATCCCCAATTCCCTCCTCCCTTCCTCTAAACCACTGGGGACCCTCCTAGGTGGGCATCCTGGATCAGTCCATAGGGTAGGGAGTTATGGATTGCACAAGAGGTAGCCAGTTTTTCCCCTTTGTGTGTTTATGCTGGGGTTGGGGGGGAATGTCTTTGGATTTTCTCCCCTGACTTAAAACTCGCCAAACATGAATCAGGGAACTGAGCGGAGGAGTGGGCAGAAAGATTATAAGAGCTATTTCTTTCCTTTAACATCAAGAATGCCCATAGGAATGAATCATCATAAGGATAGATTTGAATTTCTTTTTCTTTCACCTGTGCCGAAAGACAGGATTCTATGGTGTAGATTTCTGAACATTTCTAAACATCAAAACTGTATCAATACTAACTTTATCATGCTGTATAGTTAGTTCATGTAGCTCTTATCTTTAGGGAGAGAAATATGAGATGTTCTTAATCATTCCTAGGCTTTTCTAGTTTATTAGGAAAGGATAGAGCATGGAAAAACTGTATAATATATACTATGTGTCATGATTTTGCACATTCCTTTGATAGTAATTACATGGTAGAACTAGCCAATTTAAAACTATCTTTCATTTGTAAAAGTAAAGTTTATTCTTCATTCTACACCATGACCTTGCTCCAGTCATATGACCATGACAATGGCCTCTCCTTGATTAAGTCATTTAGCTGACTTTGATCCTTACAATGCGCAAGAAACACTTTGATCATTGACATTGATTTGTTATGCATTTGACTTTTTGATGAAATAGAAGGATAAATCTCCCTTGTTCTATTAGTAAGATGGCATGGCATTACAAATTACATGTTTGTTTTCTAGTAAAATATAAATGACACTAGAGAAAGCAATTTATTCTAAAGCCATAGTATAAACTCCTATATTTTCAAAGAACTGATATAATCAAGTTGATAAACCATGAACCAGGCTTATTTAAATGAGTTGTCTTATGGCATATGGAGAGAATTATTTTCTGTTATGAAAATCAAACAAGCCGTTAGTGAATCACAGAAGACAAATACAGAAAATTGCCTCGTGAAATAACATTCCAGGAGGATCCATTGCCCAGAGTAATGACAAAAGAACAACTGAAAAATAAGAAAGAAAACAGTAACAGCAACACAGAATCTACTCTCTTGATATTGTTCTAAACAAATTAAATATTAATCATATTAAGCATATTAATAATGTTAAAATAGCTCACATATGCATAGTACCACCCCAACGCCACAGTATTAAAACTATTTTCAGTGGTAATGTTGAATTAGATACCTTGACTGCTCCTCTCATTTTCAGGTCTCTGAAAATGTTGCATAAAATATTCTGTAATCTCTTAAAATGCATTCATTAATTGACAAAATGTTGATAAATGCTGACTCAGAAAAAAGCAGAAGCTTTATCTCAAAAAAGTAAGTAAAGCACCAAAGTTTGCTTATGTATGAAGAAAAAAATATTTCGAAGAAGAAAATTTTTAAGCAAGTGAAGTTCAACTTTTGTTTTCACAGACTTTAGAGATACTTGAAGAACAGCCCAAAATACATTGAGTAGAGATACTATCAGGTAGCTTCCAAGATATTTTGGGAATTCTAATTTAAACCTTCACTATAAACATGAATTAAAAATAATTATGGGTGCTGGACTGAGAAGATTGCTCAATGGTTAATCACACTTCCTTTGCAATCATGAAATCATGAGCTATCACTGAAGTTGAATCCCCAGGACCCACATGAAACAGCTAGGCATGTCAATATATGACCATAACCTTGGTCCAGTGGGGAGCAGAGATGGCCCAAAACACTGTAAGCTCCTGGATCCATATAAAATGGATCCTCCAAATAAAAGAAATGGAAGAGTGATGGATGGGGACACCCTACACTGCCCTGCAGACATCAAAGGTAAGCACACCATGCAGGAGGTGATCACAATGGGTGTCACATGGGCATGGCCCCCCACACATATGCATGCCCCACACACAAATGCATGCTCCCCCAGATATATGCATGCCCCCCATACACATATGCATGCCCCATACACATATGCATGACCCCCACACATATGCATGCCCCCACACACATATGCATGCCCCCCACATATGCATGTCCATATAACACACACACCATGCTACCTTACACACAGATACATGCAAAAATAATCAATCAATCAATGATTATATACCTTTAATTTCCAAATGAATGATTTTAGGTTAGTTTCCCAAGTGGGTTTTTTAACTTGAGTTTGTGGTGGTATCTCCTGAAAATTTGTAGCCAAAGGTACTGAACAGCATTATCATAATCATTACTAGAAGAAAAAGACGTACCATAATTTCTCAATAGTGAAAAGAAAATATCAGTCAGTTAAAGCACTGAATCAAAGTTCTCAAACATATAAAGAAACAAACCATCAGCCTCAGGCTTCAAGACTTGAGACGTTAAAATGACCAGACTTGAATAACGCTTTCAAGAGTTCTGAACCCAGACATGATGGAAGAAGACTAGGACGTTTTAAATGCCCTGTGTATCTTAATTGTAAACAGACAGAAGCTCTAGAAGGAAACACCAAAAATATCAACAAATACAGAAACTTAAATCGACATTAAAAGCTTCATAAGTGAGTTTAAAGACAGGTTAGAACCATTAAAGACAGGAGAGGACATTGCAGTGTTTCACAGTGTTCCTGTGTGTGAGTGCAGAAGCACTTCTGGAGGTCAGAGGACACCGTCTGGGTCAGTCCTGGCCTTTTTCCTCATTACAGGCAAGCTCTCTTCTTTTTGTTCACTGCTCCGTTCACAAGCTTTGGGGAAACTCCCCTGTTCACACCTCCCTTTTGGCAGGAGGTGCGCTGGGACTACAGAAGCCTGCCACAGCTTCTATTTGATGCCTGGGGTCTGGAAAGCAAACCTCATGTACTTAGGGTAGCAATTCAAGTATTTTATCTACTATACAATCCCTCTAGCCCCATTGTGACATTAATTTTTAAAAAGCTAATCTAGTGGACAATCCAGAAATATTAACATGCAGATGTAAGAAATGGACTTTGGGAAATGTGGACTGACAATGAACAAATGGCATCTCATCTAGTGTTCAAGTAGAGTTGAAGAAAGACTCTTTGCAAAAGCAGTGAAGGCTGAAAATCCTCAGATAAGCTGAATATCACCAATACATAGGTTCAGGGAGACAAGTGTCTTAGAAATACAATAAAAAATAAGAAATTTATATTCATTAACCATTTAGTAAAAGTGAAGATGCAAAGAAACTATTTTAGGAGGGCCAAACAGAATATACATAATACCTGAAATAGTACCCACAAGTTTCCATATACACAGTTACGCATTCATAAAAATCATACAAAATATCAGATGACAGCAAATGTCCACAGAGAAGAAAAACAATCTAGAAATGTATTTTCAATCATTGAAATATTAGTGTTTCCAGAAACATACATACATATATATTCCATCTACTAACAAAACACAAGATGATGCAACTAAAATTTGATATCTGAAAACTATTAAAAAGAATCAAGTATGAAATATAACAATTTGAAGCTTAATAGATATAATTAACTGCAAATCAGGAACAGCTGAAGAAAGAAATAATGAATTAGAAAATAGGTCTGAAGACATGAAAGCTAATTAATCTTAAAGACAAGAAAGGGTAAATATATGGAAATCATTAAGAGTTAAAGGAGATAGAGCCAATATTTTTACCATGTTTCAATTGGAATTCTATGAGGAGAAAAGAAAGGGAGGCAAAAAGAAAAAAAACTGATGATATAATGGCAAAGAATGATAATATTCATTAAGGCATATATTTCAGCAGTCAAGGAAAAAGAGACATATTATCTTCAAAGAATGAATGAGGCTTCAAAGTCTTAAGTTGATCTTTCAATAAAAACCCAGAGAAGTCAGAAATCAGACTACTCATGTTTTTTATTCTTAAGCCACAAATTAATTTAGCTCGGTTTATAAAGCCTAGTTTAGCAAGAACCCCTACCTCACACCAGCCACACATATCATTTTCAAATAAACTAAACCCGGTGGCTAAGGTAAAATTCTGCGAGACAGGAAAGAATTTCAAACAAACAACGAAAATGCAGATTTCTTAACAGAAATGAAAGTTTTCTTCAACATGCACAGCACATATTTTCGACACAAATTTGACAAATTAGGAACTTCCCTTTATCAAAAGATACCATGTGGTGTCATCAGTGGAGATTAGTTATTTGCCAGAGATTTGCAGCCAGAATCTTTACAAAACACCTACACATGTATAAGGAAACAATGCACACTAACACCATATGTAATAGAACCCACACTGCCTCCTGCGCTGGGAAGAACACAGAGCAACCAGAACCATTTATTTAATGTTAGTGGGAGAGCAGATTATTCACAACAGCCAACTTCAAAATCATAAACAAATGCAGGTTTCATTTCTATATTGTTCAACCACTTAGGAAACTGAAACACACATTACTGAGGAAATTAAGTTGATATAAAGAAGCCATAAAACCCTATTTAAAGATAACTAAGGGCCTATGAAGATGCCTTTGTGGCTAAGAACACCTGCAGGACCAGCAAGAGGACCTGAGTTTGATTTCCCAGTCTCAAGGCGGGTAGAGATAGAAGGATCATTGGGACTTTCTGGTCACCCATTCAAAGAAAAATGCACTTCCGTTTCAGGGAGAGACCCTATTCCAAGGAAATACCAAAGAGTAACCCAGGAGGATACTGTACTACAAACACATGTGTATAACAAAGACATGCACATACACCACACTTACTACACAAACACCAGCAAAAAGGACGTTAATGATAAATCATTGATTATCTCTCACTGACACATAAGGAAATTGAAAGACAATGGTATATTTTTCTTTTTTGAAATACATCTGCTCTGAAGCCTAGACAGAGTATTTCATAATATGTGGGACAGAGCAGTCTGTGGCAACCCTAGCCCTTCTGTAACCTTACTCAGCATGTTCTTGGCAGAAGATGCTTATTTCTAGTCCAGGATATATATTTTAGATGGGTATGAGGATACTCAATATGTCTGAATTATCATGAGTTTTTAATAATTGTGCCCATTACAGATCACCATCCTCTTTGGAGATGATGGTAGCAGGCACTTCAGAACCCAGATGTGCAGGACTTTACAGTACCACCCAGTGAGGTGGGTATTGAGTTCAGTTGGATGATCTAGAGAAAATTCCCTTTGAGCTCGCTTCTTAACAGTAGACATAACTAAATTTTAAAAATCAGGGAAAAAAAGACAAGTGAGCTTTCTGTATTAAAGTTGGTAGAAGGAGGAATGGGACCCTGATATAGGAGTAGTTTCAACCCTCTCCTGTCCCCGAAACACATTCTTTAAGACTTCTGTTATCTGAGATTCTCGCCCCCTTATTAAGAGTTCTAGAAAACTGATAGCCATCCCTTAGAGCAAAGGGCTTTTGCATTCTTTGTCGTAGGATGATTTAAATGGGAGAAGAGGATTTTGATTGAAGAATAAGAGAAATGAGTTGTATTTTATTAAATATTGTTTCTTTGGCCTATGAAAGACCTCCCCCATTTATAGCTTTCCTTTTCCATCAGTATGTCTGCACAGATTCAACCTGTTATCAGTTTCTCCATTTGAAAACATACCAAGGAAAAAGAAAGGGAAAAAAAGCAAGCAGAATATACCATTGAGGACCTGTTACAAGTTTTTCCATTGTTAATAACTGATGCATTAGAAAGAACAAATGGATCCCAGAGGAAAACTTCCACAGTCCTTTGGCTAACCTGAGATATTATTCCCATCAAACAGCCTGGTAAGTGTTTACTTTTAAGTCCTTTGATTCATTCTGATCTCACTTTTGGTGAAAGGACCTTCTTTTTACAGATAGTGGCAAATACCGGGAGACTCATGACTCATCAAGATGAGAAGAAAAAGCCCAGGGCCTAGTGCTGGATGAATGATCTCATCTCTATCACACCTGCCAGGACACAGGGAACATTGCAGAGGTAATACGACAAGCAATATGAGTACTGCTCTCACTGCTATCTGAAAACCATCTACAGAGACTCAAAACTCACCAACATAGACAACAAGAGACAACAGAGAGTGCAGCAATAAAGGAGATTTCTACCATGTCCTGCAAGGTGAAGGGAACATTGTGGAAGAGGTGGTGAAAAGATTGTAAGAGCCACAGAGTGCATAAGAAACCAGTGAGGTACTGTCCTCCCAACATGAGCTTACTGATGCATTGATGATAGTTACCCTCACCCCCACAATACCGGTATGGTTCTCAGCCCATCAACACTGTGACAAGGATGATGGAGAAGGGTAATATGAACAAGAAAACAGGTCAGAGGAGGAATATCTTCAAAGGAAAGGGTCCTGGGTGATAGGAAGAGAGGCGATCCAAAAGAAACAAGGGACAAGAATGTGATCGAATTACTGTATATTCATATCATGATCAGATGTTGTGAAGTCCCTCTGGTTAACACGGCTGCCACAAAACAGAAGCCACCATTGAGCACTCAAAGTATGACAGGTTCCGCTGAAGAACTGAGTTCTTAAAGTTGATTTATTTGAAATATCATCCTCAACTTAATTATTTGAAAACATTAGTATATGTCCCTAGTAACATATAAGTCAACTTTTCAAGTTTAAATTTTATGAAAATTCAGAAAATTTAGCATGTTCATTGACATGAATATTGACTCTGAGAATAGTTTGGGGGCAGCCTGGATTTGAACACGAAATCTTATTTTAGAAGCACTAAGAAAATAGAGAATTCTAGCACACAGTTGATCCTTCGAATAATGCCATAGTCGTATTCTTTCAGCTAATCTGTAAGTGACAATTAATGGGCATATGTAGTCCTAGATAAACAAAGTTGACAGATTTTTTAAAGTACCATCCTGACGAGACCCATTTCACTGCAATGCCAGAGCTTGTCCGAGGTACACACTGCACAGGGAAGGTAAAGAATTTGCTCTTCTTGGCTTTCATCGGATCTTCTCATGTGAGCTTTCCTCCTGTAATCCATAACTCTTATCAACTGTAATGTTCACAGTTAACAATTCTTTGAGAGTGAGGACCGAATGCAGTTGTATTATATTTTTAATGATTCTTAGCTACAAGTAGATTTAAATTACTAGCCCTCAATAAACACTCCCCTTGGTTTTTTTTTGTTCCCTTGGAGACATAATTCTCCACCATGACTATGAGTTTTGTAGAACACCATAAACTCATTGGACACTTAGAAGCTAACCTACCATAACTCTCTCCTGCCCTTTGCCATTCAGCCTGAATGAATTAGATAAGAATATATTTCTGCTTTACCTAGTTTCCTGTGTAATGACATGTTTAATGTGGTTTCTCTGTTCAGAGCAATGTAGAAAATCACTGAATTTTACTTTCTAAAAACTTTTTGCACATCATTAACAATGTAACTGAAAGAAAAAAGCATATAGAATTAATAAAACTATAAAGTATCATTTGAAAGAAAACTGTGTTCAATTATATTAACTTTTTACAACAATGCAAACAGTTAACACTTATGTGACATGATACCAGCTGTCAAAGAAAATTTGTCTGTGATTTTCACCAAAATCCTACAAGTTCTACTCTCATATTAACTTTAGAAAAGTGTTGCATTTCATGGCAAACAGAATTTGTGTTTTATGTTTCTCTGTGTCAATGTAATAGACACATTCTATTCCCAATTACAGGAATAAACATCCCAATGAAAATCTATTAATATGAAGTCCCATATTAAACAATTGCTCAGAAAATCATTTCATCACTAGTTTAACTAGAGACTTAGAGTTGCTTATAATAATCATATTATATAACTTTTCCCCTGAAATAGTATTCTAAACAGATGATTTGTTGTCATAAATGTCATTCCTAAAGTTCTAGTTTCAAGTAAGTTACTTTCTCTTTTAGCTAAGTGATTTTATTTTTTAACATTTTTTCTTGACAACTTTCAAGATATATAAGTATAAATATAAGCAACATAACATGATTATAATCCCTTTCCATCAGTCCCCTTCCCCCTCCCAAATCCCCCTGCCACTGAATTTCTTTCTTCCAACTGGTCTCTCTTTGATTTCAATGTCATCATTTTTTTCCTCTCATTATGCAAGTCTTGTGTAGGTAATGTCAGCCACCATGAGGTCATGAAGAGCTATTATATAAGCCCCTCTCCTTCCTTTGGATATTCATTTTTTTCTGTCATCCCTCACATGGTGGTCCCTGACTAAACTTTGGAGGGTATGATAGAGATTTCTCAAATGATGAACTTTTTTTTAAAATCAAGATGAGGTATTTCTGTTCCACACTCAGTTTTCTTACTTCATTTCTACACAACAACAGTACATGAGTAATGAGCTTTTCTTTTAATAACTATGTGCCATCTCTCTTGGAATCACTGCATAAGAGGTACAGTAATTTCTGTGAGTAATGTTTACGAATCTTCCTGATTAATGGTTATGTACTGATTCATCATAAACGTTTCGTATCTTCCTTTTTTCTAGTGAATCTTAGTAACTATTTAATTTTTGCCTGCTTTATGATATTCAGAGATCCATCCAACCTTCCAGAATCTGGTTGACAGTACAGAACTCCTACCCTACCGATGGTCAAATTCTAAAGTGTTTTGAATAGCTTCTTTAACATTTTCTTTAATTTACTAAAACCTGAGAGAATATGAAATTCACATTGGGTAATTAATAAAATACCTATGAAAGAAATAATTAAGGAAATAAAAACAAAACTTTCAAGGATGAGCATTGCTCTGATATGAGGTAAAACACTGAAAACTCTTCTGATCATTGTGTTGTTTTGCTGCAAGAAAGCAACACTCAGAAGGAGAAATAAAGAAAAATGCTCAATAATAACGTCAAAACTTATCTCTTTTAAATAGTAATTCTTCCAGTGTTTCTTAGCATTCATTCTAGCTTTGTGAGAATTGTTTTCTGTGTGATTTAGTAAGGCAACAAAATTTTCATTGTTTGCCTGTTATTTTACATGCTGACCCTTTAGACCTGGATAGGATTCAAGAAATTATATGAACTTCATCACGCTTTAAAAATAAAAAGATTTTTAAGCATAAATCCAAAAGCTGCTAAGAGCTCAACACTATAGTTGACTTCAGACACACCCATTATGGCCCAGGGAATGTTTTGGAAGATGGGTGGAAAGATTGTAAGACCCAAGCTGGGTGGGAATATCCCAAGACATTGCCCCCCACACCAATTGACTGACTCCTGCTTGCATAAGTCATAACCCACAACCCCATGGTTCATACCAGTAATCCCACTGAGGAGAACCCTCCATCCAGTGGGGACAGGGAGGAGGGAAATGGTTATACCAACACATGATTTGCTCATTCAAAGTCTCTACTTATAAAATAAAATACTGACAATAAAAAAATAAAGATTTTATTTTAATTGCTATTAAAATAGAACCAATTAATTCACTAATCTAAAAATATGAAAAACTACCTGATAGTTATGTCGATAGCATATATATTTCTAACTGGTTCCAGAATACCATTATAGTAATGTTTACTCTCATTACTCTTCTTGGACATCAGATGTAATGTCAGTTTAATTAGTGTGATTTTATTTTCAACTGCTCCTGATAAACATCTACCAGTACTAGCATACAAGTTTTAAAAAGTAATATAGGCATGCCATAAGTGTGGATGAACTGATATTTTTAAACATTTTATTACTTTGATTACAATATAACATTTGTCATGGTGTATGGTAACATATTAATTTAAGGTAATAACTAATGTGTCTTCAATCAACTCTCTAATGCTACCATAATAGTCACAGGTCTCTTCGTGTTCATCGATTTTTTTTTTCTTTTATTCCCTTTCACCTGCAAATTCAGGGAGCAGTAATGGTCTCCTAGAGATGTGTCTGAGAGACTTACAGAGCAACTATGATGTTTCATTAAAGAACATGAGCAACAATGACTAAAGAGGCAGGTTGCTCAGGAAGGCCACACGTCACTTTGGGACAAGGACATGTAGCACTCTCCCAAACTATGAAAACTGAACACATTCAGCCAAACACTTCTATCTGAACATTTCTTTTAATATGCTCTCTTTTCTTCTCTAGGTGCAATGCTTTTAAGATGAAAAACACAGTGTCCATTCATTACTTCATGGCAGGTGGTGTATGGGGACCTAGACTTACACATTACCTCATTTTGACTTCATGTCAAGCATGAAAGACATATAGGCATTTCTTGCTACAATTCAAGACATAATAAAATGTGGCTCTGAAAAAAAATATATACCTCAGCTTAAACTTAATATGGTTCTAGATAATTATAACTTCCTATTTATTATGAATAAACAAGTACAAGTATTTTTTTTTCTGTAGAGTACTGAGAAATCATTGAAGCTTGGATGGTTTAAAGTCTTTACTATACTGACCCTTTGTTGCCCCAGAAAGCATGTATCTCTGTCTTTGCCTTTTGATTGAATCAGTGTTTACAAGCCTGGTGATAGGAAAACCATATATGCTTGAAAGCAAGGTTGCAAACAACATTGCAGATGGAGCCACACTTGGCCCCTTCCAGAGCTGAAAAGGACTTGCTTTTGCAATCCAAGATTTCCTGTGTTTATTAGAAATTCAAAATGTCCTTCAAATGATCTGTCAATGTCTTAAAATTCATGTCAGTTTCGACATGAGCTATTAAAGTCACAGGTGACACACCTTCCCAGATGCTATCAGACAATTAGCTCTGGCCATGTGTTTGAAGCAGAATCTAGAACACTGTGAGAAATCATGTCAAATACTTGAGAAGAAACCCATCATATCCATTTCAAAGTTGAATAATGTGATCAGATAAACTGTAAGGGAATAATCAAAATATATTTTATAAGCAGACTTTAGTACAATTGAGTCATTGGTTTTATATTTTTAATTCGGTACATGTAATGATATGAGAAGTTTAAGATTACACTCAAGCCTTTTGAGTTAATAATTTTCTAGGAAGAAAAGAGCTAAGTTTTTAAGTAGCAACTGTAATATCATTATGGTGTGTTCCTTTTCCTTTGGAATTTTTTTGCTGGTTGCTTGTTTGTTTTTGAAAGTCTCTTTATGGTGCCCAGGCTGGCTGGTAATTCCTGGGTTCTACTCCTCTTCTTGCCTCAATCTCCCTAATAGGTGAGACAGTAAGCACCCACCACCATATCCAACTCTGTTTAGTATTCTTGATATACTGAAAATAGATAAGTGATAGGTGGAAAAAAATCTTAAATGTAATATGTATCTGTGGATGAATTTACTCATTGGCTCTTTGACAAGTGAGATATTTATATAACTGACAAACTCAAGAACTGTTGAAAGCTCTTGTTCATAAATTACATTGATAAAATCAACTTGAGTTTCATGGGGGACCAAAGATAGTTGGCTTATTCAATTTATCATGGTTAATTAACTATCTGAACACAAGACCATGCCTAATATAAAATCCCTTGTCTGTATTTGTAAGACTCAGGATAAGAAGCACCTCAGGAAGCCGAACCCAAAAAGTAATAATTAAACCTTACATTCTGCAAGAAAATAAGTGAAGGCCAGACCTCTTGTGATAGTTTGAATAATGTCCCCCAAAAGAATTAAGGATTTATTAAAATTATTAATTGTCTCCAGGCTCTGGCTAGAGGAAGTGCCACTTGGCCTAGCCTCTTGGGGACTTACCCTTTCTAATTTGGATGTAAAATACTAATGATAGATATGCAAAAGAAGAGCCAGAACCCTGACCTGGAGTTCTGCATTTTGTGAAACACAGTGTGTTACAGTGTGCTTGCTTGATGCTGGTGCTAGGCTTCTGTCTCTGTCTCTGCTTGGATCTGTGAAAAGGGGCCAACCTTTTTCCTTAACTTCCCCTAGATCTGTTCAATAAATTTTCCTCCCCAAATCGTGCATGGTTTGGAGATTCATCCCAGCGGCGTGTGGCTGACTACAACACCTCTGAAAGTTTTCACAGAAAATCAATAGTTAATGAAATATTTATAGTCAATATCTGTTTGCATGTAACATAGATTATGAAAACATATTTAAATTACAATATGAATCTGTTGGTTTTAGGTTGGTCTAGGAGTTGAAAAATAGATCATAGATGATGTTGATGATTAAATAGATGATAGATAGATGATAGATAGATAGATAGATAGATAGATAGATAGATAGATAGATATTTTTAAATCTCTTAAAATTCCCAGAGGAACAAATTAAAAGTGATCTTTAGGATATGGGAATAATGAGAATGGATACAAAACTTAATTTTCAATGTTGACAGACACTAGTTAAAATATTTTTCATTTATCAGATCACCAATTGTGAAAATTCCTAGAGAAAAAGATGAGGCATAAGCAGATTCTCCTGATGCCTCAGTCTCCTGCAAGTTGGTACAAGAGGCATGCGTCCCTACACCTGGCTCTCAATGGCATTTTATCTTAGTTTACATTTTTAATTAACATAAAGAATTAGGCTTCATTATGACATTTTAAAAATAATTTGCTTTTTTAAATTCCCCTCCCCTTCTCCTACTTCCTTGTCTCCTTGTAACTTTTCTGTCCTGGTAGCTTCTTTCCCACTTCCTGTCATATGTTCTAAAAATATATACATGATCTGACCCCTCTCTTACACTACTGAAAGACCATGAGATTCAACTGAAACTAACCTCAGCTTACACAGAAATTAGAGCATATCAATAAATCAATAATAACATAACCATACCATAAATCTGGGTCTTTCGAAAAGGATGCTTTTTGGTTTACATGCTATTACTTTTAAAAATATTTAAGAGAGAGAGAAAATGAGTTTCTCAGGGCTACGGGACACTGCAAACACTCTAGATACATGTACCACTTTGGGCATCTGGTATTACATAGGTAAAGAGGGATAGAATTCAGACTGTCAGGCTCTCAGGCTTTGCTAGCAAGCACCTATAACCATTGAGTCATCTCCCCAGACCTTTTAAAAATATTTTCAAAATTAGATTTTATAAAATGGTTTCTAAAGGAATAGGAAACTGTCTACTATGTATTAAGCATTTTATGCATTCCTCCCATTTTCCTACTTCTATTACCTAGTCAAATTTATCTCATCTCCTCTTCACTTTACCTCTATAATTTGTAAATATTGTGTCTACTTTTTCATATAAAAGAGACTCTTAAAGAATTTTTCACATGTAAATATACACCAAATATATGTTCATATAACCTGATACAGCGATAGATAACAATATTAATTCCAGATCTTTCTTTAATTCATCTGGTCTTGGGTAATCCATACTATAGCAAGTTAACTATGATGATTTTGTGCAATTTTGGGAAAACTGTTTTCCGTGCAATTTTGGGAAAACTGTTTTCCATGCAACTGGCCTTTGTAAGAAGTGAACATATTTGCAAGCTATTAAATCAAAGGGCTAGACACAGATGATTAATAAATGATAGATAGATAGATAGATAGATAGATAGATAGATAGATAGATAGATGATAAGATTAAAGGTTTTGTGCAGAGTATTAATTTCATAACTAGGTTACATGGTCAACAAATCAAATTTTAAAATTAGTGCATCCCAAGAGTAGGCATGAACTGTGGAAGTAGCCTCTTACAGATATTACACTGTCCTTGACCTTGGAATAGAGACCGTTATGTACATTGAAGAGGCATAAATTGGCTTAGGATGATGGAAAGAGAATGGTGCTCACACCTGGGGAGCAGAACATAGACACTGACTTGTGGAGCCATTCAAGCCAAGTGAGCCCACAGTCTTCTGCTTCTTGAACAAGCACTCATCAAAACTCAACACAAACAGCACAACTTGTGCCACAGCCAGCAATACATGAGGGAGAAACAAGGGACTTTGTCTCCAAAAACACTCCTTCAATGGTCAAAGGAAGAGACTTAGGAGCAGGACTGGTGGAATCTGTTGCCCCAGAAAACAAATACCAGTCACAGGTGTTTGTTATCGCTCTAAACCCACCTGGTACCTTCAACATTCTTGTGGAAAATTCATTGCTGCCATGTCGACTGTCCTCAGGAGTGGTCACCAAATCACACACACACACACACACACACACACACACACACACACACACACACACACATTGTTCTGAGCCAGAAACATGCCCAGGTCATGGGAAGGTAAAACAAGAAACAAGGGTGGAGGTCATAGCAGCATATCCAACCTCCCTTGTAAATATTGGTCATCTGGACTGTTAAAGGACCTAGGCAACCTAAGGCATAGAAAGCCTGATTACACTGTTTTAAGTAGTCCTAGTAAGAGGCTGTAAATAACTTCAGATAATAAGTTTAGAGGATCAAGAGAGAAGGTTAACAGAAAAGGCATCCTACAGAAATATTCCTAGAAAACTCATTTGTAAGGACTGTAAGTATTCTCACGTCCATTCCCACAGTTCAATC
>PVHP010033101.1:0-19890 GCA_004024765.1 Zapus hudsonius | reverse complement strand
TGCCAAAGAACAAAACAAAAGGAAATTAAGAAAATGAATCCATTTACAAATGTCACCAGAAAAATTAAACACTTAGGAGCAAGCATAACTACAGGATTTACATACTAAGAAACTGGGTATAATGGCACATGTCTATAATCCCACCTCCTGGAAGTTATAAGCAAGAGGATCAAAAATTCAAGGTCATCCTTGGTACATTTGAGGCCAATCTAGGCTATATGAGACCCTGCTACAATCAATCAATCAGGCAAGCAAGCAAACATTTATGTAATAATAAAAAGCATAAAATGTTGCTGAAAGAAACAAAGTATCTTAAGACATGTGTTCATGGATTTAGAAGACTGAAAAGATGCTTTGAGATTTACAGATTTAAAGACATCTCTACCAAAATCTCAACGTTTGTCACAAAAATATGAAAACCAATCCTTAAAAAAAAAAATCACACAAAATTTCATGAGACCCTAATCAGACAAAACAATCTTGAAAAAGAACAGTGTTGAGAATTTCAACCTTTTCTGATTTCAATGCTAACCAGAAATGGCGAACAGAGGCATACACACCAAGAGAATAGCATTAAAAACAACAACAAAAACATCTTGCCGGGCGTCGTGGCACACAACTTTAATCCCATCACTTGGTAGGCAGAGGTAAGAGAATTGACGAGTTTGAGGCCAGCTTAAGAGTACAAATGCATACATAGAAAAACTACAAAACTCAGAGTAGGGTTGTAGATTAGCAGCATAGTGGATTCAGAGAAACATTTGCAGATTACACCTTGTTAAGGAATTACCATCCATGCTTAACTTTTTATTTTTTTATCCAATATGTATGCGATATGATTTACCTCTGTGTTTTTTTCCCACCAAACCGAACTTCTTCTCTTAAGAGAGAAAAGTGTGCCTCATGACTGGTTAATCCAAGCATGATCTGTTGAGAGATTATAAAATGTTTTTATTCTAAATTTTCCATAATTTTGGGTTCACAAAAGCAATTTAATACAGTTTCTATAATAAAGAAAAAAATTAAACATATAAGTTAAAATTAAACATACAAACACCAAAATATGACCTATTTGTAAATTATGAATGGTACAAAGTGTACTTTTCTAGGAAAAGAAAAAGCAGAAAAAAAATCAGTCTCAGCCAGGCGTGGTGGCACACGCCTTTAGTCTCAGCACTCAGGAGTCAGAGGTAGGAGGATCACCATGAGTTTAAGGCCACACTGAGACTACAGAGTGAATTCTAGGTCAACCTGGGCTAGAGCGATACCTTACCCTGAAAAACAAAAACAGCACACACACACACAAAAAAATCAGTCTCATGATCTTTAAAAAAGGACACTATGTCCCTTTTCCTCCTAAAATACTCAAAACTTTCCCTAAGTTTTCACATATTTTTACTTGCCAAGAGGGAATGGGTTGGAAAATAGAGACAGCAGCTTTTCTATGAGAAAAGAATACAGTAATCTTTTAGCTGCCATGATAACTCTGGTATGTAAAAACAGTGTTTTAAATAATGGAAAGGGCAATCTAACTTTTTCATATACTATTACCATTCTCCAAATAACTCGTCTAGTAAAACATATAAGCCAATTGCAATGTATACTGCTTATTTTACTTAAACCCTAATTTGAACAACAAAATAGGACAATTTTAAAAGTCAATCAGGGAGAGTGGATGCTCATATATTAATAAATAATAATTTTTGTCTTAAGTAGGATAATGGCATAATTATTTTTTAATATTTTATTTATTTATTTATTTATTTTGAGAGAGAGTGACAGAGAGAAAGAAAGAGAATGGGTGCAACAGGACCTCCAGCCCACTGCAAACAAACTACAGAAACATGCACCGCTTTATGCACCTGGCTTCACATGGGTAACTGGGGATTCAAACTCAGGTCCTTCTGCTTTGCAGGCAAACACCTTAACCACTAAGTCATCTCTCTAGCCCATAATTATTTTTAAACAAGCTTCTTCAGGAGCCAAAGCAGTATCATAATGGATAAAGTACTTGCTCCAGCACCCATATACAAGCCTGGCATGGTGGTGTGCACCTGTAATCCCAGGGCTGGAGAGGCAAGTACGGTGAATTCCTGGCTAGCTTCCAGTCACATCAGTGAACTCTTAGTTCAGTGAGATAACTTGTCTTAATATAAAAGATGGAGAACAACAAAGGGAGACATCTAATGTTAACCTTTTACCTCTGCATGTGTATACATATGTGCCCAGACACACAAAAACAGACGACACAGACATGAAAAAAAAAAAAAAAAGCTTCTTTAAAAAAATATTATGAGACCAGGTGTGGTGGTGCACACTTTTAGTTCCAGCATTTGGGAGGCAGAGGTAGGAGTATCATGGCTTTGAGTTTGAGGCCACCCTGAGACTAAATTTCAGGTCAGCCTGGGCTAGAGCAAGACCTTACCTAGAAAAAAACAAAACAAAACAAAACAAAACACAAAATAAACATTATAAAAATGTTATATTACATTAAGTAATATAGTACCTAGGATTTACTTCAATAACCCAACATTTTAGGAGAGAGTATATAATAAATAGATTAGGGATGGGGTTAAAAATTAATACTTAAGGTAAATGAAAGGGACAGGGAAGGTCATTATACTATCTTGTTTACTTTTTGGACAATTTAAAATTTTGCATAATACAAAATTAAGCAAATCTAGTAAGGAATTTGAAGTACAGAGTTGTCTGAGCAGGAGGTATTCATGGGTTAAGAAAAGGGCCCCTTCTATGACCTAGTTTTTTAGGTTTTATTAACAGAGTATTCACACATTAGGGTTACTAGGTCTATAGACCAACTATAAAAATAAGTTAATCATAAACTATGACAAACAAAAAGACTTCCTTCTTCCCAATTGTTTTTGATCTTCAGAAATGGCAAACACAGCAACAATTATGTCTTTTGTATTTGTCGCTACAGCCAGTAAACTTTCTGTATAAACATTACATCTCTCAGACATTTGCTTATAATGACAATAAATATTATACCTACCAAGTCAGCATCTAAGCCATAAAGACAGTGTCTGGTGTTTGGATCATGATCTGGCTTTACTTTCTCGGATCTGATAAATTCCATGATTTTATGCTCTCCTTCTCCAGGAGTCTAAACATAATGTTACAAAAAAGGTGATATGTTATGCTTCAAAGCATTATATAAACTTCTTAAAAATTCTCAAAATAAAAAGAGATAACCTCATGGCCTGAGAAGTAGATGGTAACTCCTTGCCATGACTTGTCTGTAGAAATTTTCATATTTACAAAATACTTCAGATGTTCATGTAACTTGGCCATGAATTCAGTTCCTATAAAAAAAAATCCCAACTATTTCAAAATCACTTAATGAAATCAGTGCAATAAAGGTAATTTCATAAATTTTACTATAGAATCTATATACTATGCTGTATTTTTTTATTCAAGAGCAGTTTAAAGTCTAATAACTTCAACTTTCTACCTTTCTTTTGCTTGATTCTAAAGTGTTTTTGTAAGGCATTCAGCTTTAATTAGATTGTCATTAATAGCAATCATTGTTAATCTGCAATTGTTAATAAATATTTTTTTTTGAGACAGAGTCTCTAGGCCAGGCTCACCTTGAACCTGCTATGAAGCAAGGAATGACCTTGTATTTCTGATTCTCCTGTTTCCATCTCCTGAGTACTGGCATTATAGGTGTGTGTCACCATATCCCATTTATGCAGTGCTGAGAATTGAACTCAGGGCTTCATGCATGTTAGGCAAATACTCTGACAAGTGATTCACATCCCTAAGCCAATAACTACTATTCTTGAATTGAAAAATTATTATTAATCTAGAAACTGAGAGTACAATGATTCTATCATAAGAAACTCATGTGATCAATAATTAAAGGTAAATTAGTCTTCAGGATAAGGCTAGTCATTGAACAATGTGTACCTAAATACTTAACAATCAAAAAAAATTGCTACTGATAGTGAGGAAATCAAAAGAAAATAGTACTATAATGATATAGTAAAACCAGTATGTTGCTTATATAAAATTAAATTAAACATTTTAGTGATAACTTTAATTTCCTTAAAATCACAGAAATCTTAACTACCTGGAGAGATAAAGTAGTAAGAAAACTCTCTGAATGAGAAAAGTGATTTCTCATGGAAACCACAAGTGGGTAAATGAACACAAACCACTGAATCTGTTTCATACCAAAGTAGAACTAAAAGACCTTGGAAGCTCTTTTTAGGCCCAGAACTCTGTGTACCCAGGAGAGTCCTGCCATATCTGTTTTCAGAAACATCTGAAAACCCTACAGTGGGTCTTTATAAAAACACTCATGACCAATGTGACTAAATCATCTCATGAGTAGACACAAGTAAGAAAATATAGCCAGTGGACTCCTAAGGCCAAAATAAGTAAAATCTAGGAAATGAAAACACATTTTAAAAGTTTTCAATTTTCACTTAAGTCTTTCAGAATTTTTCTCAGTGAATTTACCTGGTGTAATACAGTTGGAATCAAACCTGGCCTCTGTAGGCAGAGTTTCTCCCTTTTCTATTGCCTTTTTTATTTTGTCTTCTGCTTCTTTGGCTGACCTTAAAAGTTACAGAGAAAAAGTATTTTAAACTTTCCGAAAAAAGTGAAAGTAAATGCCTTAACACAAAGTATCATTTAGAAACCTTTATAATTAAAATGATTCATTACCCTAAAGGTTCAAAACTATAAAGGTTTTGAAGTAATTATAATTAATAAGGATAAGCCTAGGAATTCTTTGTTTTTACTTAAAGAACTGAGATTTTCTTATACAAAGATTATAAAAATTCAACATTGAAACTAAAAATATTAAAAAGCACATAGAACATTATAAGTATTTAAGCAATTCTGTCACAAATATATAGTCAATTTATTCTAAAAACAAGATCAAAGTAGTGGGTAGCTGTAAATATTCATTGTATTTGCTATATTTGATAATATTTATTTTATTAAGATATTAATGATCTCTAATATTATTTAAAAGTGACTGTGAAGTTATATTTGTGCTTTTCTCAGAAAACACTTAAAATCACTGTCTAATAAGTTGCCAAAATCATCTCATTTTTAAGGCCACAGAATTTACTAGAGACAACAGGTGCAGTGGTGTGCACAAGGTGTGCACAAGTGGTGAAGCACAAGGATCATAATTTGAGGCCACCCAGGTCTAGAGAGAAAAAAATCTAGTTCTTATGACACCTCTGGGCGTGTGAGGGGGGATGACTAGAAAGAATGTGAGCTTTAGAATCAGAGGCCTAGATTTAAATACAGATGTCCCAACTACTATCTGGCTTCATAAATGGCTTTGGCAGTACACCAGAATGCCACATGGCATAAAGTTAGGGAGCTCTACCCTGAAGAGCTTCTCCAGCCCTGCTACTACTAGTTCTGTCTACTATGCCCTAAATTCTACTTCTGTGATAAACTTCTCTTAAGATTTAAGACCCAGCTGAGACACTGGAGTTATGGGGGTCTGTGTGTATTTTAGCCATGAGAGAGATGATCTCAGGAATCAGTAGTACTGCAGGTGCTGAGAAGCAAGAAGCAGGACATCTGTTTTCTAGTTTAGATCTAACAGATACACTAAGACTCTGGAGTTAAAGTAAAAGTGATGCATCTGGGAACCAACAGTTCAACTGATAACTTCTTAAGCCTAAAATCATAGCCTAAAGGAATAAATTCCTGGAGCCAACTGTTCTGGTGGGCACTTTTGAACTCCTTACCCAACAGAATGTGGGTAATAGAAAAACAATTGGTAGGCCAGTGTATTGTTTTGGAAGTCATTTTTGAAAACTGAACCAGATTCCTGATTTTTTTTTTTTTTTTTTTTGCCTATAAAAGTGGTTTAAAAAAAAAAAAAAACATTTTGGCCAGGCATGGTTGCACATGCCTTTAATCCCAGCACTAAGGAGGCAAAAGTAGGAGGATTGCTGTGAGGCCACCCTGAAACTACATAGTAAATTCCAGGTCAGCTTGGGCTAGAGCGAGACCCTACTTGAAAAACAAAATACAAACAACAAACAAAAATAAAAAATTTATTTATTTATTTCCAAGGAGAGAGAGTGAAAGAGAGGGAGGGAGGAAAGAATGAAGGAAGGAAAGAAGGAAGGAAGGAAGGAAAGAAGGGAGGGAGGGAGGGAGAATGGGCACACCAGGGCTGCTAGCCACTGCAAAAGAAATCCAGACACATGCACTTTGTGCATCTGGCTTTACTCGGATACTGGGGGATTGAACCTGATCATTGGGCTCTGCAGGCAAGTGCCTTTAATTGCTGAGCCATCTCTCCCGCCCTAAAGTGGTTTTGATAAGTACCTTACTCCCTATATTACATTTCTTTCTGCTTAAAACAGCTACAATCTTTCCTATTACCTCAAAGTGAATCCTGACTGATATAAGATGTTTGAATATTTCAGAGTATCTAGGCTAGTGGATCCTCAAAAATAATCTAATAAATACCAAGGAGCCTAGTATAAACAGTTCTAGGACTTGGGAAACTCCTGGAAATTCTGCTTAAGTCTTGAATGGTCATTAAGAATCCAAATCTTGGTGTAAGAGGTCCTTGCTTTCAAGAATCATCTCACAGGCCATTATTTTCAGCATCTTTTTTCTTTTGATATTTAAAGCAGTACACTGCCATCCTTTTCTTACTCTCACTGGAAGCTTTCAAGACACTTTTCCCAACTTCCTTGATGACTTCACATTTGATGTGTAAAGAACTTTCCCCATCCTTTGGTCTACCACTGGGATTAAAGGTGTTATTCATTATGCTAATACCCCATCAAACTTTCTGGACTGAGGGATTGTTGCCTTTGGCAAAAACAGCTTTCTAAACTTTACTGCTGCTATCCAAGTCTGTTTCCATTGTTACATATATTCCACATTCCAGGATTTTGACATTACTATTCTCTTTAACCCTTTAAGATCCTTTTACTTTTACTTTTATGCAGTGGATGCTGGTAACAATTTCCTAACTGAACCCCTTCCCCACAGTCTACTAATCACCTAATCTCACTTGCCTTTCTGCATTATCAGGACCCATACTCATTCAAAATCAGCATCTGGGGCTGGAGAGATGATTCAGCAGTTATGACGCTTGCCTGTAAGCCTGATGACTCTGGTTTGATTCCCTAGTTTCTATATAAAGTCAGATGCATAAAGTGGCACATGCATCTGGAGTTCATTTGCAACAGCTGGAGGCCCTGGCATGCCCATTCTCTCACTATCTCTGTTTCTCTCTCTTCTGGCTGTCTCTCTCTGCTTGCAAATAAATAAATAAAAATGAGCATCTGGCTTAATATCTGGTCATTCAATAAAAGTTTGTTGGATTAAATTATATCAATAATTTATGTTATTATAATAATTTTATTATATTATAATAAGGTTTTATTAATAATAAATCTCTTGGTTTCCTCTGTAGTTACTACACCGAGGCAGAACACTTCAGAAGCTTTGAAAACTTGATACTGTAAACCAGAGTGAGTTTATGTTAAAAGTTTATGTTAAGAATGAACCAAAAATAAGCTTTGAGAAATGCTTCATTGGAATGACTAGTAAAATATGATATGAGATATTATCACTTTAGAAATTTAAACAGGAATTAAACATGAACACAAGATATTCTGATTATATCAATCATTTTAAAGCATTTTACCTAAAACGCCTCCCACGCTGCTGGTTCATTTTTGCTCGAGGAGCCACACCATCAACAGCCATAAAAAACACTTTCCTAGGTTTAATAATACGAAACAATACCTCCAAGTAGTGAAAAATATCAGTAAAGATTTTATCATCTGAAATTCTGAAGTGAACATCATCATCATTAGGATGAGAGCATTGATGTATAATTCCATTCATATCCAGATACAAGTTGTCAAATTCTGGAATCTAAAAAGCAAAGAAATATATTCCAGATCATTAGCTATAGTCAGCTATAACAATATAAACATAGAGGAAGCATGATTATTTAATGGTAAAGAAAAGGATATAATATACTCTATATAAAAACTTGAAAAAATAATCAGTTAGGTAAAATAAGTACAGGAAAAAGCAAACAAAAGAAATTGGTAATATGGAGACATTATGTGGTTATATAATATACCAATGACTTGATAAATTTTACTATGAAGAAATTATTCACAGAACTTCAGGAAAACACCAAGCAAAGTACTTGATTTACTTGGCACTCAAAATAAGTTTCTTCACTTTTTGCTACTTGGCATCTCATAATCTGAATTTCCTCTAAGGTAAAACAATGAATGTCCTTTTATATCAAAAGGTTGCATATAAAGGTTAAAGAAAGTTTTTATAAAGCTCTGTTGTATATTTGGTTTCACTGAAACAGAATCACTGAATTTGATTATATCACTTTTTAAATTGGGAATTTTAATACAGGAAAATCTTACAAATTAGTCATATTTCCATCAGTTATCCTCTTAGGTCCCCTCTCTCAGCCCCCAGTCTCTTAAGGGCCCCCTTCAGTGAAGTAGTGGTAGTCTCTATGGGGTCATGAATATAACATTCAGTTCCTGGGAAGGACAAGGCCTACCTGTATACCTCCCCAACCCTGTGGCTCTTACTTTCTTTCCACTCCCTCATCCATAATGCTCCCTAAGCCTTGGAAGACATGATTGCATTATTTTTTTAAAAATATATATTTATTGTCCATAATGAGTTACATTTTTCAGTGGGCAAACAATGCGTTGTTATCCCCAATTCCCCCCCTCCCCATCCCTAATCAGTTGCATATCCTCCTCCGTGGGCTGTCTGTATTAGTGCATTAATTTTTAAAAGCTTAAATTACCCTAAATTAAAGGCAATATTTCTGGCCTGACATAATGAAAAGCTAGCTCTGGCCATCACTGTCAGGAGAAAGAGGTCCATGATCCAAAGGAACCAGAGTATTGAGGAGGCTGTTTATTAATGGTCTAAGCTTTGAAACTATAGACAATATTAAAGAGAGCACTTTGAGAAATGGGGTATTACAGGTTGAGAGAGCCACAAATGAAACATTCTAAGGGCTTATGTTTGTGAGCTATTCTGTGTTGAAGAGGAGGATGTACAATGTGTGCACTACCATGCTACATTACCATGCTTTGGTACATAGGCATGTACCAAAGAATACAATTTCTAAAGAGGAATCTACAAAGCCTGGTGTCTATCAACAGTGAAGAAAATGTATGTTGGTGGTACTAAAGATTATATTCGAAGAAATTACTTTGAAAAGTAATGTAAGATTGATGTCACAAAGGTTACAGAAGATAGGCAGTGTGGAAATTGCTTTTGTAAATTTTCTTGCATGTATTGTGGTAGTGGTGGTGTGTGTATGTACATGTGCACATGCATTTGGAATATGCATGTGTATATGGAGATGTCCTCACAGGCACATCGAGGCCAGAGAATGTTGGGTGTCCTGCCTCTATTGCTCATCTGCATATTTCCTTGAAACAGAGTCTACTCCTCACAGGACATGAATTATAGACATACATGGCCATGCCCAGTTGCTTATATGGGTCCTAGTGAATTGAACTCAGGCAGTCTCAGGCCCTCATGCTATGGCAAGCACTCTTATCTGCTGAGCCATCTCCTCAGCTCTGCTTTTGTAACTTTTGATGATCATGATGAAGGTAATAAAATAACTGCTGCTCATAAATATTACACTATTAATGGGCATAATTGTGAAGTTCAAAAAGCCCTTTCTTTCAAAAATAGTCTAATTATAAATAAATTTCATATTTTTACAATTTAAGAGAAAGAGAGAACATGAATGCTAAGTTATCTATCTACTTTTATAAACAAACAAAAAGCTTAATGGTGCTGGCTCCCATTTATTTTTTTTTCTGAGCATGTAAGGTGAACATTACTAAAACAAATGTACATAAACAGGAATGGAAGTGATTTAAAGAGCAGTTGTAGCTGGGCGTGGTGGCGCATGCCTTTAATCCCAGCTCTTGGGAGGCAGAGGGAAGAGGATCACCATGAGTTCAAGGCCACCCTGAGACATAGTGAATTCCAGGTCAGCCTGGGCTAGAGTGATAACCCTACCTTGAAAAACAAAAACAAAAACAAACAAACAAAAGAACAGTTATATCAAGTGTAAGAAAGAATTTTAAAGTCTCATTTACATATTAAAGAAAATCACCTTGAGTTTTCAAACAAAAAATATAATAGGAAATTTTTGTTTATACATAAACAGTAATCAATTTTACAGCATGTGCAGGTAAAAATATATCTTCTCATTACTGAGAAAATGGATTTGAATTTTGAGCAGCAAGCTTTAAATTATTAAATATTGCAAAAACATCAAAAAAGTATACGCATATATTCCCGTTGTAATCACCACATAAAAATCTTTAGGGGCTGGGAAGATGGCTCAACAGTTAAAGATGCTTGACTGCAAAGACAGACTGCCAGCTGAAGTTGAATTCCCAAGCCACCCATGTAAGCTATACATAAAAAGTGACACAAGTGTCTGGTGTTGGTTTACAGCAGCAAAAGGCCCTGGTGTGCATGTGCAAATAAATAAAATATTTTCTGAAAATTAGCAGCCAGGTATGGTGGCATGCCTTTAATGCCAGCACTTGGGAGGCAGAGGTAGGAGGATTACTGGTGAGTTCAAGGCCACCCTGAGACTACATAGTCATACATAGACTACATAGGTCAGCCTGGGGTAGAGCAAGACCCTACCTCACAAAAACCAAAATAAATAAATGTTCTTACTGAGTAACAGGCTCAACTTAAAACGACAGTTGTGATTATGAGATTTTTCAAGTGTATTTGACTTATTTGTTTTAAGAAGTGTGAAAACCTTTATCAAATCCTCAATGTGATTGTTTTGAGAGTGAAATGACTCATAGGAAATGATTTTTAAATCTCTCTAGAATAAATACATGACAATAAGAAAGAGGAAGATGGCTCAGGGTCTAAGAATGCTTATCATGCAAGCATGAAGCTCTGATTCTCCCAAAGTTCAATTCCCCAGCACCCTTGTAAACAGCTGGGTGTGGCCATGCATGCCTATAATCCCAGTCCTGTGAGGAGCTGTGGCTTGTTAAAACTATAGCTCTAAATTCAAAGAGAGATTCTGTCTCAAAAAAAAAAATATGGAGCTGGAGAGATGGCTCAGAGGTTAAGGCACTTGCCTCCAGTGCCTAGGGCCCCTGGTTCAATTCCCCAGGATCCACATAGGCCAGACCCACAAGGTGGTGGCCCTGGTGCGCTCTCTCTCTCTCTCTCTCTCTCTCTCTCTCTCTCTCTCTCTCTATTTCTCTGCTTGAAAATGAATAAATAAAATATTTAAAAAAATATGTAGATGAGTGATAGAGAAGGACATCTGCCATTTTCCTCTAGCTTCCATGTGTGGCACAAACACGTTTATACACCACACACCCTAAACCACACTACACATTAAAAAAAAAATTAATGGAACTACCAATGGACCCAGCTATCCTATCCCTCTACTAGGCATCTACCCGCAAGATGCCGCATCTTGATGCAGAAAATTTTGTACAACTATATTTATAGCAGCTCAATTCATAATAGCCAAGAATTGGAATCAACCCAAATGTCCATCCATGGAGGAATGGACAATGAAACTGTGTTATATTTATATGATGGAATTATACTCAGCTGAAAGGAAAAATGACACATCAAAATTTAGGGAAAAATGGTCTGACTTCAAGCAGATCTTACTAAGCGAACACTCAAAAGAACAGAGAATGGAACGCCGCATACTCTCCCTCATATGCGATCCTTAGCCAGGATAACTGTTTTCTTTATCCAGACTAGTAGAAAGAACTGAGAAGGTATAAGAGTGGGGTAAGGGAAGGGGGGAGGGAAATGGCTCAAACATGAGGCCAAGCCAAATTAGGTTCAAAAACATAAAATTCTCGCGAGCATACTATAACCTAAAGAGTAAGTAGTGGGTGTCAACTGGTAAGAGGGACCATGAGTAGTAGGGGAGAATGTCTGAGTCTGTGAACAATTGAGCAGTCTGACAGCCCCAGGTCCCGGCCACTGGTTCCTTCCCTCACTGAGCTGTTGACCAAAGTGACCCATGAGGTTACAAAAACAAGACAGAATTCTGTCAAGGCTATTGAATGCTCTCCCCAGGCCTGAGGCAAAACCCTGTTGCTGAAGAAACCACAGAATACCATTGTTAGCATCGAGAGACTCTTCGAGGCCTGGAATGGTAACCAGCTCCCAGATGGCAGTTAGTGCAGTCCTGGAAGACACTACACAAGCTGCCAGGGGAAGCTGAACAACGACAGCTGGTGTAAACAGACCACTGGCATGAAATACAGTCTGAGGCCATGAGTAGGCTGACCACACCTCCTACTGGGAGTGAAAAGGAAACCAAAAAAGGAGCACGTGTGCAATGGAGGAGCCTGAGCCTGGGGGAGACAATCAACAGCTATTAAATTCGGCCAAATATCCCACTCAGTGAGGGGGAACCCTTGATTGGAACCAGGGATTCAGGGTGATATGCAACAGATCACATACTCTTGGGCTCCCAAGAAAAGATGCACTATGCGAGTGACTGCCGGGGAGGCTTTTAAAAATAGAAGCTAAGTAATCCAGATAGTTGTATATTTGTTAATGGATACTGACCTCATTCTCCGATGGAGATTGTGTTTGTATTTTTCAGGATACAGCGAGGGAGCTGTGGCTCACATAACCCTACCAACTGACTACAGGCAGAAAGCTGAGATCCTGGCATGAGATGAGCCACCACAGTCATACGGGGGAGGATTCATATGGAACCCCACAGAGAATGATTGAATGTACAAGGGACCCACAGCCATAGCCATCCAATCAACAAAAGATAAGCCAGTGTGACAGAAACCAACGAATCTCGACACAAAAACCCCTAAGCTCACAATACCATAGCAGCCTCAATACTCGTCCACCACGACTCAAGGAACTGAGCGGAAGAGGGGGCGGAAAGATTGTGAGAGCCGTGGTGGGGGAGAAGAGCAGAGACTTGGCAACCCTCAGTAACTACACACTTGAGACATGAGAGCCCGGCTGAAGGATGAGCTATCCATGGTCCCCTACTACAAAGACTGATACAGACGGCCCACGGAGTAGGATATCCAGCTGACTGGGGATGGGGAAGGGGGGCAATGGGGAATTGGGGATAACAACTCATGGTTGGCCCACTAAACAATGTAACTCATTATGAACAATAAAGAAAAAAAAAGAAAAAGAAAAAAAATTAATGGAAGAAAATTGGCCCTTAATGACTTCCAAGTAATGAAACAGTTTGAAGCAAATAGTTTGGAACAGTCCACGTGTATGTGGAAATTTTGTATAGAAGGGCAAATCAGTGGGGCATTGTGGGTCACACCTATAATCCCAGCACTTGAGAGACTGAGGTAGGAGGATTGAAGTAAATTCAAAGCCAGCCTGGGCTTCAGAGTGAGTTCCAGGACACCCTGGGCGAGAGTGAGACTCTGCCTCAATAAATAAATAAAACTAACAACAAAAAGAAGAGACATTTTAAATCAGTGAAAGGGATAGTGTACCTACCTATCTGGAAACAAAACTATCACCAGTTATAACAAAATTTCAGAAGGTATAAATAAGCACAGTGGTACACACTTCCTAGCTACTTGGGAGACTGAATAAAGTACTGCTTGAAGTAAGTTCAAAGTCATTCTAGACAACTAGTTAAGACCGTCTTAAACACACACATTAGGGTAGGGGAAGCCCCAAATCATAAGAAAACAAATAGTGGCTGGCTATCTGAAAATGTATTGTTTTACATATACATGACAAGTTGGGCATGGTGGTCTTATACCTCCAATCCTAGAGCTCAGGAGGTAAAGGATTGCTGCAAATGCAAGGCTAGCCTGAGCTACACAGGAAGTTCTAATATAGCCACCAGAAGACAGGAGAACTTCTGTCTCAAAAAGGCAATTGGGGGGGGGGGTATTTTGTTTTTTGAGACAGAATTTCAATAGCCAAAGCCACTAAGTATCTTAGATGACCTTTAACTCACGATCCTCTGGCCTCTACCTCCAAGTGCCCAAGGTTCAAGATCTCACATTTGCACAGCAAGAACTTTACCCACTAAGCCAGCTCTCAAAGTATGCTTTAATATTTGAAGCATGTAAATCTTCAACTTAGAATTTTTCTTTTGCATGTATGGTGTGTGCATATGTATCATCTTCATAGGTGTGTGGATGCATATGTCATTGGGTGTTCTCCTAAATTGGTTTCCATCTTATTTATTGAGACAGAGGTTCTAAATGAACCCAGAACTCACTAATTCGGTCAGTTTCTGCTTCCCAAGCCCTAACATTATAGGCATGTATACTGCCATATCCAGTTGTTGGGGATCCAAACTCAGGTCCTCATGAATACACAGTAGGTGCTTTACTGACTGAACTACTTTACCAGCCCCTGATTCGGGATTTCTATTATTGGAAATTTCTCCCGACAAATCATTAGAAATGATAAGCTTATCAAGATTTAAGAATAATGTCGCCAGGCACAGTGACAAATGCCTTTAATCCCAGCATTTGGGAGGCAGATGCAGGAGATTCAACATGAGTTTGAGATCACCCTGAGACTATATAGTGAATTCCAGGTCAACCTGGACTAGAGTGGGATTACCTCAAAAAACCAAAAGATTTAAGAATATTCATAGCAGTATTGTTTAAATACAAAAATGAAAATAATACAAATGCCCAATAACAGAAAACTGATAATGGAATTCCCAAAAAGCAGGAAACTATATATCAACCATAAATTATAACACAGATTCATATTTGGCATGTGGTAAGTGACAAAAGTAGAATATAAAATAAGCACATTATTATCCTGCCATCAAAAATATTTATTACATGTAGATCTGTATAGAAGAGACTTGAAATATATAGCAGTAAGACATTACTTGGGGTGGCACTGGATGATTTATTTTAGTTGTTTATTACTTTCTTCTAGTCTATATAATAGCTTTTATATCCTTTTGTATTATCTAAATTTTACATTTGACTTATGTGTGTGTGTGCATGCCCAAGCATGGGTATGCCCATTCATAACACAGTCTCTTGCCACAGCAAACGAATACCCATATGGCTTCATGTGGGTGGCTAAGGAATGAAACTCTAGCCAGTAGACTTTGCAAGCGAGAGCCTTTAACTGCTGAGTCATATCCCAAGACCCCTGAATTTTGTATTTAAAAGCACTTTTTAGGGGGCAGAGCTGAGTTCAAAGCCTCCTTTGCAAGGAGGGGCAGAGCTGAGAAGGCAGCAAGAACTGTGAATAACTCAATTCCACCAAGACCAGAAATGATAGCTGACTCCCTGGCAGGAGATAATTATCCCTAACACATCACCTAAGGCCCAGGTGAAATCACAGAGGAAGTGCAGAGACAAGCAAGAGTGCTGTTTCCACAGCAAGCCCAACAACCTGCACAAGGGTAGAGACAGACACCAAGATACTCCAAACGTTCAGGTATTCTCCCGGCCCACGAAAACAAACAAACAAACAAACAAACAAACAAACAAACAAAAAAAAAAAAACAGGCTGCTGCTTGAACAACTCATAGCTCTCAATACCATGAAGCATTCCGGTAATCCCACTGAGGGTCCTCTTCAGTGCAATAGGGGCAGGGAGGAGGGAAAAAGTGGTATTAACACAAGACTTGCACATACAGTTTCTACGTACTAACTTTATTAAAACAAAACAAAAACAGCCAGGCGTGGTGGTGGTGGTGCACGCCTTTAATCCCAGCACTCAGGAGGCAGCGGCAGGAGGATCACCATTCAAGGCCACCCTGAGAGACTACACAGTGAATTCCAGGTCAGCCTGGGCTAGAGGTAGGGCTAGACCCTACCTCGAAAAAACAAACAAACAAACAAACAAACAAAAAACCCACCAACTTTTTAGAGTCGGGAGAAATGGTTAAAGGCACTTGCTTACAAAGCCTACCAGCTTGGGTTTGGTTCCCCACTACCCATGAAAAGTCAGTCACACAAAGTGGCACACACATTGCAGCAGCAGGAAGCACTGATGTGCCCATTCTCATAGGCTCTGATAAATGTTCAAAAACAAAACGTATTTTTAATTTTTTAAAAATATTTTATCTATTCATTTTCAAGCAGAGACACACACACACACAGAGAAGAGAGAGAGAGAGAGAGAGAGAGAAAGAGAGAGAGAGAGAGAGAGAGAATACACCAGGACCACCACCTTGTGGGTCTGGCCCACGTGGGTCCTGGGGAACTGAACCCGGGGCCCCAGGCACTGGAAGCAAGTGCCCTCACCACTGAGCCATCTCTCCAGCCCCATAATTTAATTTCTATAAAATTCCAACTCAACAAGGTAAACTGGGATACTTTTTGCCAAAGTTGACAGCACAGCTAAAGTTTCTAAAATTCAAATTGTAATATGTGTACTTATACATCAAAAGAATAGTAACAGCAATAAACAACAATGGCTTTTTGACTTTTTTTTAAAATGAGAACATAAGATTTATGAACTGAAACTTCACTATAATTTTTCTTGTAGAAAAGAAAATATTTTTAAAGTCTCTTAGGTTTCATATTAATAAAACACAGAATTAGTAAACCAGTGCAGTGGAAGTGAGAACATGCAGAAGAATCTTGCTTGTTCAAAGATTAGTGCTGAAAAATGTAGCTTCTCTTTCTAGAGTTGGACAATTTTAAAGGTCTTTGATACTTTTCACTTCTCCCAACTCAACATCTACTTTTGTTTTCCTTTTTCCTAGGGCAAGCAAACAGTTTTACTGAAGAAAAGTAACTGCACCAGCAGAGAGGGGACCTGAAAAGGGTCTCCCTAGTTTTGTTTTCTAATTTAACATCCATGTTTCTAGAATCTTTCCATCTTACACATCCTTTGTTTTAGGTCATCTTTTTCTGTATCCCCAGTTCTGCACTAGCTTGGGCCCTCCAATTAAAATGGTTTGCTTCTAGTTTTCTCTTTCACCACAGCCTAGCTATTTTCTTTTAAAACATAGCCTTATCACGTTGTTTTCTTACTTGAATCTGTAAGCTATTACAAATCCTAGTGTGATAAAAATGGCCTCATGATTCAGCTGCTATCATTCCAGCCAAGCACATATACTTTCCTGTGTTCTTCTTGTAGTAGTTACCTTCTTGTTGCTGAGACAAAGTACCTGACCAAAAGCAGCTGGTGGGAGGAAATTTTTATTTTAGCTTACAATGTTGAGGGGAAGCTCCATGATGGCAGGGGAAAGCATAGCATGAGCAGAGGCTGGATATCACCTGCCACAACAGGTGGAAAATAGCAGCAGGGTGTGGGACCCTGCTGAAAGGCATGGAAGACATAGGGTTAAAGGAAAGTTGAGACTGGCCTGGAACCCCGATTACCTCACCCTGAGACTGGCAGGAGTTCAGCTGACTCCTTCCCTCCCCAACCTCCAGCCACCTGGGGGGCTCTAGCAAACCCTAATAAGTCCAGGCAATTCAAGGCCCGAGTTTACTGGTGTTCACATAATTCAGCTAAAAGGTAATAACAAGGCCCAGACAACAAAAAAGTCCTCCCAGCTTATCCATGCAGCTGGCCCCTGCCAATCCTTTCATGAGACATCCATAGGCCACCCTGCCCTCGCCAAGCCTTGCTGCTTATCCCCCTGCCTCTCCTTTCTCCTGCATAAAAGCACCTTCCCCAATCTAATAAACAAGCTGTTCACTGCAACTGTCTCCTGGGTGGTTATGCCCATGCTCACGCTGTCCCAAAACTCTGCCCACCCAGCTCCATGGAAAAACAGGGGGTCAGTGTGCAATGACCCCCCCCAAGTAATCCACAGACCCACAGCAGGGGAGGTAGCCAAACTAACACTGGCAAACTAGGGCTAATAAGCCAAGAAAGTCCACCCCAAGCAACACACCTCCTCCAGCAGGGCTCTACCTAACTGACTGCCACCAGCTGGGAAGCAAGCATTTAGAAAACATGAGTTCATTGGGGACACCTGATTCAAACAACCACACATATACCTTGAAAGCTAACTATAGTAAGTTACTGAATATGCTAGGCTGGTTCAAACCTCTATAATTTTATAGATGCTGTTTCTATAGCCTGAAATGCTGTTCTCTCCTACCTGCTCTTGTCTCTACAAATCTGGATTTTGACTCATCCTTCCAAATCCCATGCATCTATGTCTTTCCATATTTATTGTGAGATGACATTCCCTTTTGTGTGTACACCTCTGGTCCTTGTCTTCCACCTCGAGGCAGAGAGCCTCTTGTTGTTTAATGCTGCGTTAGATAGGCTACCTGGTACTCAAGGTTTTGGAGAAATTCTACTATATCTACCCCATCTCACAGTAGGTACACAAGAATTACAAAGGATTTCTATGTGGGTTTTGGGAATCAGAACTCAGGAACTCATGCTTATATGGCAAGTGTATTACCACTGAACCATCTCCCAATCCCTAAATTTTGTTATGTATATATATTTTGAAATTTTTTATTTATCCATTTGCATGTGCATGCACTATTGCCTCATGCTTCTGTATATAAACATTGGGCACTTGTACCATTTTTTCTGTCCAGCTTGGGTGGCTTGGCAATTGAACCCAGGTTCACAGGCTTTGGTAGCAAGTGTCTTTAACTGCTTAGCCAACTTCCCAGCCCTATGCTATGTATATTTTATCATAATGGTGTGCATAATGAGTAGTATGGTGTGTGCTTAATACAGATGCATGTGGAGCAAGCATGTGGAGACACAAGAGAATGTTAGGTGTCCTTCTCTAGCATTCTCCCACTTGTTTCCTTGATATGGAGTCTCTCTCATTGAACCTGGAGCTTCCATTTTAGGTTAGACTGGCTGATCAGTAAGTCTCAGCAATTTTCCTGTTTCCACTCCCCAGAAGTCCGGGGTTACAGGCATGTGTGGCCACACACAATGTTTATGTGAATGCTGGGGACCAAACTCAGCTGGTCTCAAGCCCACTCAAATCCTCATGCTTGCTCTTAACTCCTGAACTATTTCCCCAACCCCTTTGTCACAAATTTTGAACAATGGTTAAGGTTCTAACATATGCATTATTAACAGTAAGAATATTGCCCAAAGTGGGACCAATGTTGCTACAAATATGTACAAAATAAAATGCCACAGTATATAAAAAGATATAAAGAACATGTGTGGATCTGGGTGTGGTGATACATGCTTCACCAAACACTTAGGAAACTGAGGAAGGAGTTCTGTTGCTAGTTTGAGGCCAGCCTGTGCTACAGAATGAGTTTCTGCCTCAAACAAAAATTTAAAAAAGTACACTTGTGGTACTAAAATAGTATGAAATGGAACTGGAGTAATAAAAAAAGTCTAAAAAGCTTCCCAGTTGGGGAGAATAGAAAAAAAAAAAAAGAAAAAAAATGTTACTTTACTTACTAGTTCTATAAAAACTTTGGGTAACATTCTTTTTGTGAATCAGTTTTTAGATCTCAGGTACAAAAATCAAGAAAATAATACTATAAGGCTGGTATGGTGTGGCTGATGGCACTCACCCCTTTTTAAACCCAGCACTTGAGTTTCAAGGTCATCCTGTGTCTTCTCTGGTGGTCTAGTGGTTAGGAATCAGTGCTCTCTCAAGGTCATCTTGTGCTACATAGCAAGTTCAAGACCAGGCTACAGAAAGTCTTGTCTCAAAATACCCAAAACAACACTGACTGCTATGATTACATATGAAAATGCATGCGTGTGAAACATTTAAAACATTTTCCAGTCCATAGCAAGTGCTTAAGAACTTTTAAAATAATAAACATTAAAATAGAATGGCATTGTGCTGGATTATAATTACAAACAAAACTGCATATGCTCTACGAGTTTATAATCTTAGCTGTATGATCTTTGTTTTGTGATACATAGACAGGAAGCCAAGGA
>PVHP010033100.1:0-19894 GCA_004024765.1 Zapus hudsonius | reverse complement strand
TGCATGCTGAGGAGTGGTACAGCTGGGTCATATGATAAATCTACTTTAAGCTGTATTAGGAACCTCCACACTGCTTTTTTTTAAATTTATAAGAATTGTTTTGAGATTTTAGCATCCTTGTTAATCAGAGAGATTGGCTTTATTTTGTTTTCCTTGCTGAATTTTTATCCAGCTTTTAAAAATTATTTTATTTGTGAGACAAGAGAGAGAGAGAGAGAGAGAGAGAGAGAGAGAGAGAGAGAGAGAGAATAAGTATAGGTGCACCAGAGCCTCCTGCCACTGCAAAGGAACTCAAGATTCATGCACTATTTTGTTCACTTGCCTTTACATGGGTACTGGGGAATTGAACTCATGCCATTAGGTTTTGTATGAAAGCACTTTTAATTACTGAGCCACTTCTCCAGTCCTGAGAATGTACCTAATTTCTTCTATAATTTTCTAGTTTTTGTTTGGGACATAACCTTTTAACATTTTCCTGAAAGGCCTTCTAGATATTATCTGTAGCTGTTGTATATTCACTTTCTCATCTTTCATTTAGATCATCTTTCTCTTTCTTGTGGTTATTTTGACTAAGGGCTTATTTGTTTAATTTTTTTAAAGAACCATTAATCAAGTGTTTCAATCTCAGGGAAATATATATATATATATATATATATATATATATATATATATATATATATATATATAGTCTGTTAGTATTAATTTCTATTTCCATTCCATTATGATCTGAAAAGGTACATAAATTGTTTTGCTTCCTTTGTGTTTGTTTAAATTTGTTTCATGACCTAAAATTTTGTCCCTCTTTTATAAAGTGCCATGGAATGCTGAGTAAATGTGTACTCCACAGCTGAATAGACTATTCTATATTTCTGCATATTCCTATTATGTCTATTTTATATATGCAGTTTCGTTCTGTAGCTCCTTTCTTAAATTTTTGTCTGGATAATGTTCCTATTAGTAATATTAGGGTATTGAAGCCACCAACTATTATTGTATCTGGACATGCCTGACCCTTTATTTGTATTATTTGTCTTATAAATTAGGTGAACCATAATTTACATGATATATCTAAATATATTATTTCCTTAAGCCTGTCTTCCAAACTAGCTATTCTTTCTTCCGCTTTAACTACCATATTGATGATACTTTCTCCTGTGTTTTTGATTTATTGACTTTTTAATATCCAATATTTTTATTTGGGGTTTTTTATTTCAAAATCTTAATTTTCTTGCTGAATTTCTCATGAATGTTGCTGAACTTCTTCTCTGCATCCTAATTTAATTTCCCTACTTCATTCATCTGTTCATTTGTATCCCCTTAGAAGTCATGCATCATTTTTTCAGGTTGACTTGGGAATATGTTACCTATCATTCCAACCATTTCAGTATTTTTGAACTTGGCTGTGATCTCTTGCAGAAGCCATCCCCCTTTGTTTTCGTGATTCCTTTGTGTGTGTGTGTCTGTGTGTGTGTGTGCGTGTGTGTGTGTGTGTGTGTGTGTGTGTGTGTGTGTGTGTTTCTGTGCTGTGAGCTGTACATCCTGAGGCTAGTCAGTGGAGAGTTTTCCAATGGGGCTTCATTTACTTTAGGAGTTTTTGTACTTCACCTACCTAAGAAAAGCCATGGCTGATGTCTCTTAGATTTTGTAGTCTGTGGGCTGGAAAGATTTTCAACTCACTGTGGAAATTCCCATGTATGGCTAATGTCAAAACAAAGGCATTTTTTCACAGTGCACTGGAGAAAAAGGAAACACAGGCTGTTGAAATCTAGTCTGGAAGACCAATTTCACTGCTTTCACATACCACCCAGATAAACATGCCCCTTAGGAAGGAAGAGTTAATGAAAATGAGTGCTGATAGACAATGGAGCTTTAGTGTTCCTAGTCTTACTGGTGATAAACGATGTGGTAGAAAGGTGACTCCAGAGACCATTAACTGAGAGCTCAATGCTATATCTATAGGAATCCTCTGGTGATGGCGTTTGCTCCTTGGCCACGATGCCATTCACAGAGCCACCTGCTACTTGAATTTCTCAGTGTGCATGCTCTCCTCTCCATCTCTCCATGAAGAACTTACATGGCTATCTGCAACTCGGGGAAGCTCACCCTGCCTGCAGCTTCTCTGACTAGTGAGTGCGTCTTGTTTTCAGAAACCCTCCCAGAACAGTTCACTCTCCCAAAATAGGAACTTTCTCCAGTTTTTACCTGACTCTTTAAAATATGGGAATAACAAAAGAGATTTCTCCTCCAATACTGTCTTGTCATACAGGAGGAGTTACTGCCATACAAAATCCCTCAAATAAACATAAGGCTTAGGAGAAGAGTGGGCTTGTCCTGTGGTGAAGGTTGATCTCCTGTTCTTTCTTCATTAGGGCTTCCTGCCGGCTTTGTGTGTCGGGCTTCCCTTCTGCCAGAGAGCTAAACGTGGAGCCAGGATTGTGTTCTTACTTTTGTCTACTTTTTCTATTTTTCTTTGATTACCATCTGTCCTATCACATTTTTTCTGTGATTTCTAAGCTCTTCCTCACATTCCTTCTTCTGAACATGGTTGATGCTATTTCTGCACTGACTCCTCATCCATCATCACACAGAGGAAGTTTAGAATGAAAATTATCATTGCCGCTGTTGTTATTTTTATTGTTTACTAATTGAAGTATGTTTACTAGTGTAATTTTTCCGAGAAAATGATTTCATTTTGCATCGTTACGCTGAATTTTGATAATAATTCTCACATGATTTCAAGTTCTTTCATCGTTATCCCAGTGTTATGGTGATGTGTTTGGTGAGCTTTAAGATCACTATTACAATCGTTCTGTGGGTATCAGGAACACACCCATTTAAGATGGCATACTTAGTCAATAAATGATGATAAATAAATGATTCTTCCTGCTCCACTGTTACGCTTCTCTCCCCATGAATGTCCTTATTTTACAAGATATAACAATATTTAAATAAGGTCAATTAATTAGCTAACAAGGCCTTTAAGTGTTAAAGTGAAGAATAGCACATCTCTCACTTTAAATAAATTTTAAAAAATAAATGATTCAGTTTAGTGGGTAAGTCATGTTGAATGTCAAGATAGTACAAAATGGGAGTTAGATTGTAACAAAGCTCCACCCTTTCAATGCTGTGGCAGGTTAAAGGATTTTGACGCTTTGGTGGTTTGAGTTAGATGCCCCCCATAACTTGCGTGTTCTGAAGGCTAGCTCCCCAGCTGGTAGAACTTTGGAAAGTGAAGCTTTGCCAAAGGAGGTGTGTTGTTGGTGGCAGGCTTATGAGGTGTCAGAGCCATCTCCCCCTTGTCAGAACTTAGCTCACTCTCCTGCCGCTGTTTGCCAACTGCTGTGGCAAAGAGGGGATATCCGTCCTTTGCTCAACCATCTTTCTCCTGCCATCTTGGATCATCCCATCAAGATGCTAAGCCAAAATAAATAACTTTACTCCCATTAGCAGCTTATGATTGTGTGCTTTTTCCCAGCAATGAGGAGGCAATGACAGCAGAAGCCTAGTAGGATTGTCTCTTGAGACTTAAGAGAGACGTAACTCCATAACAACACGAAAGGTGAAGTAATGAATGCAGAGACAGAGACTGACACATATTACCCAGAAGACTTAGCTATGATAATTGCTGAAGATGGCTACTCTAAACAACAGATTTTTAATGCAGATAAAACAGCCTTATCTTGAAAGAAGACAACACTAGTGCTTTTGTAACTAGAGAGGAGAAGTGAGTATCTGGTTCAAAATCATCAAAACACATGCAAAAATCAGTGAAGCCAAGATTTACCATTCCCATAACTGGAGGGCCCCTAGGAATAATACTTAACACATCTGCCAGTGATCTTTATATACAGAAACAAAGCCTGGATAATGTCACATTCTTTTGCATGTTTTTAATTTTTTTTAATAATAATTTATCTGGTGTGTGTGAATGCATGGGGACATACGCAAGCCACAGCACACAATATGGCAGTAAGAAGACAACTTTCAGGTCATGACGTGACTCCCGTCATGGTTGGTTGAGGCAAGTTCTTTTGTTGATCACAACTCTCTTTGCAAGATCCTAGGAACTTCTATGTCCTTACTTCACTTCTGCATATAGTCACACTGGAATTACAAAAGCCTGCAAAACTCCTCACTTTTACATGGCACCTGGGGATCTGAGCTTGGACACAAGCAATTCATCCAATAAACTAAATCATGTTTTACTGAATACTTTAAGCCTACTTCATTTCTAATGTTCAAAAGAGAAAAGGTTCCTTTAAAAATATTATTGTTGGAGATGGGTTCAAGATGGTTGACTAGCAGACACACCGTGTTCCTCAGGAAACAAGGGTCAGGGTTTTCGGTGGGGATCCACGTCGTGGACACAAGCTGTGGTTATGCTCTGAGCTCGAGACACCTCCCGGCAGAGGATTCTCACCACTGGAAGCCTCCATCTAGGACCAGCGATCGCCAGAGGCAGTGAGTCGTCAGGAGCCGGCAAGCCAGGCCAGAGCAGGGGCTATGTAAGAGCCTGCCGGCCACCTGAGACTTTCCTTCGGCCTCAGCCGGCTTCCCCTGGGTTTCTTCCCGCCCTCTGTTTTTCCTGTCCCTCCCGGGCCCTTGCATGTCTTTTCTTTTCAACTTTTTTTGTTTTCTTTTCTTTTATTATTTTTTTCTTTTTTTCCATCAACCGACTGTATGTAGCCCATCCCCCCTCCACCCCTCCAGCAGTCTGCCCCACACCCCCCTTGCTAGTCTGTTTCCTTGTTTACTTTTTTTTCTTTCTCTTTCACCTGTCCAACAGGACCTGGGGCTCCTAGGTAGCCCCTCCCCCAGCCTCCGGCCTCCAGTGCACCTGCCCCGCCCCCCCAGGAACTTGCTACTCTTTTTCCTTCTTTATTTTTTTTCTTTTTTGTTTTCTTTCTCTGCCGCCTGCTGACCCAGTCTGGGGGGGGGGCTCTTACATAGCCCCTCCACAGGCCTCCAGCCCCCAATGTCTGTCCCACTCCCTTTCTGCTCCTGAGGAACCCATCAGCCCCTCTCTCTGCACCCAGAGAACCAAGCAACACCACTTCCAGGGATCACAGCGGCCTAACCCCTCTTCTGTGCTGCCCCCACCAACCCCATCCCCTGGGCCCGCTGACCCCGCAGGCCTGCTCCCCTCACCTGCCCACTCCAGTGGCCCTAACCCCCGTTCCCACAACCTCTGGAGGTCCACTACCACTCCCCACGACAAACCCCCACAGCCACCACCCCTGACCCCACCCCAGTGACCACTGTCCTCTGCCATTCCGCACGACTGCCAACCGCTACAGCCCCATTCCCCCACACCCGAAGACCCTTACAGATATCTCAAAGGCATTTATCTAAACACCTCAAGTGGAATCAAAATGGGCAGACCTCAATGCAAGATTATTATACCAGCTGAGGAAACCACACCAAATGACAACAACAATACCACTAATGAGAGAGACCGGAGGCAGGCACAGGATGACACGATACTAAACCCCGAATTTACTGCCACAGATCCTAAGGAGAACTTAATGTTAGTCATGTAAGAAAAGATGGACCAACATATTGAAAGAGTACAAAGTCAGCTCATTAGCTTTGCCACCAGGCTTAATATATTAGAGGAGAATCAAATGGACATCAGAAGAGACATATCAGAACTAAAGACAAGCCAGCAAACTGAAGGTATCAAAACCCAGCTTTGCAAATTAACCGAAGACATCTACAAATATAAGAATGACTGTCAGGAAGAAATAATTAAATCAAACCTTGAAATGAAATCACATCTTAACAAGATGATAGAAGCAACCCAAAAAGAAGTTGCAGAAAACAAAAACCATATTGAAATAATAAGAATATCCCTAGAATCTCTTACCAACAGGATTAATCACTGGGAAAACAGAACCTTGCATATGAAAGACAGAACAGAGGAGAATTCGAGGGATTAGAATCATCTCAGACTTCTCCAGAGAAACTTTAAAAGCCAGGACAGCATGTAACAAAGTGATCCTAGGCCTAAAGAAGTATGGATTCCAAACTAGACTATTGTACCCAGCAAAATTATCCATCACAATAGATGGAGAAATGAAAGTATTCCATGAAATTAACCAGTTCTACAATTACTTGAACACAAACCGAAACCTTCTGAAGATATTTCAAGAGATATCACATGTAGAGGAGACAAACATCCAACCTTAGGAAAGAAACAGAACAAGCAAGGTAACATCAAAGAGATAACAACAGTTCAGATACAAACCTCCATATTCTCTCCAACATGGCAGGGTTTAAAGCAAACCTCACAGTTATAAATTTAAATGTAAATGGACTCAACTTTCCTATAAAAAGACACAGGATCGCAGGTTGGCTCAGGAAAGTGGACCCTTCCATCTGTTGCCTTCAATAAACACACCTTATTGCAAAGACAGTAACCTCCTGAGAGTAAAAGAGTAGAAAACAATTTTCCAGGCATGTGTGATTAATACAAAAGCAGGTGTAGCTACTCTAATATCTGATAAAATAGACTTTAAACTGAAATCAATAAAAAAGGATGATAATGGCCACTTCCTACTCATCAAAGGAACAATACAAGAAGACATCACTATAGTAAATATGTATGTACCAAGTAAATCCCAACACCATCATAGTAGGAGACTTTAACACTCCACTGTCATTAATAGACAAATCGTCCAAACTAAAGACAAGCAGGGAAATAAAGCTGCTAAATAGCACCACAGACAAACTTGGGATGACAGATATATATAAAACATTCCATCCCAAGGGCACAGGTTATACATTCATCTCAGTACCACATGGAACCTTTTCCAAAATTGACCATGTACTGGGCCATAAATCATCCCTCAACAAATTTAGGATGAATCCCCTGCATCATATCAGACCACAATGCATTAAAGCTAGAAATTAACAATGGGAGAGGATCCAAAACTTTCAAAAGATATTGGTGACAGAACAACTCACCCCTGAACAATGAATGGGTCAAACAAGTTATCAGAGAGGAAATCCAGAATTTCCTAGAAACAAATAACAATAAGGACACAACCTTTCAGAATTTGTGGGATACAATGAAGACAGTCCTAAGGGGGAAATTAATTACACTAAATGCCTTCATAACAAAAACAGAGAGGTCTCAAATCAATCAGCTATCCTCCCATCTAAGGTCATTAGAACAGATGGAAAGATCCAACCCTAGGAGCTCGAGAGGCAAGGAGATAATTAAGATCAGAGCAGAGATTAATGACTTGGAAACAAAGAAAACAATTTAAAAAATAGACAATTCAAAGAGTTGGTTCTTTGAAAAATTCAATAAGATTGAGAAACCCCTGGCCAATTTAATCAAACAAACAAACAAAAAAAAAAAAAAAACAGAGCAGGCCCAAATTAACAAAATAAAAAATAAAAAATGACAAGGGTGAGATCACAACAGATCCCGAAGAGATTGGATGTATTATCAGGTTATACTTCCAAAACCTCTACTCCACAAAATTAGAGAACCTGGAAGAAATGGATAAATTTGGGGACACCTACCAACTTCCAAAGCTCAGACCAGAGCAGAAAAAGACCCTAAACAATCCGATAACAATCACAGAGATTGAATCGGTAATCAAGAACCTCTCCAAATGGAAAAGCCCAGGTCCAGATGGTTTCTTAGCCAAATTCTACCAAACCTTCATTATACAACTGACACCTCTCTTTTTGAAACTTGCCAGGGGCATGGAAAAAGAGGGTAACCTCACAAACTCCTTCTATGAAGCTACCATCACCCTAATTCCCAAACCAGGCATGGATGTAACAAGAAAAGAAAACTACAGACCCATATCCCTGATGAACTTGGATGCAAAAATCCTAAACAAAGTCCTAGCAAACAGAATACAAACCCACATTAAGAATATAATTCACCCTGACCAAGTTGGCTTCATCCCAGGGATGCAGGGCTGGTTCAACATACGCAAGTCAATAAATATAATTCATCACATTAACAAACTCAACTGCAAAAACCACATGGTCATCTCAATTGATGCTGAGAAGGCTTTTGACAAAATTCAACACCACTTCATGTTCAAAACCCTGGAAAGAATAGGCATAGATGTCCTATACATCAACATGATAAAGTCAATATACAGATCTCCTAAAGCACAAATCATCCTCAATGGGAACGACTCAAGGAGTTCCTCCTCAACTCAGGAACAAGACAGGGATGTCCACTCTCACCACTGCTATTTAACATAGTGCTTAAAGTTCTAGCCCAAGCAATAAGACAGGTGAATAGCATAAAAGGGATACAAATCGGAAAGGAAGAAGTAAAACTATCCCTCTTTACAGATGACATGATCTTATATATATCAGACCCAAAGAACAGTATTAGTAAACTCCTGAAGGTGATCAATGACTTCAGCAGAGTGGCAGGATACAAAATCAGCACACAAAAGTCAGTAGCCTTTCTATATACAGAAGATAAACATTCGGAAAAAGACATCAGAGAAACTGTCTCGTTCTCTGTATCCTCAAATAAAATCAAATACCTGGGAATATCACTAAACAAGGTAGTGAAAGACTTATATAAGGAAAATAGTGAAACACTCAAGACGGAAATAGAGGAGGATGTGACGAGATGGAAAGACATTCCATGCTCATGGATAGGGAGAATCAATATAGTAAAAATGGCAATCCTGCCAAAAGCAATCTACAGATTCAACGCAATGCCAATAAAAATCCAAACCTCCTTCTTCACAGACATTGAAAAAATAATCTCAAAATTTATTTGGAAGGGTAAGAGACCTCAAAGAGGTTCTGAGCAAAAAAAAAAAAATTACACAGGATGTATCACCATACATGACTTTAAAACATACTACAAAGCCATAGTAACTAAAACAGCATGGTACTGGCAGAAAAACAGACAGTCTGACCAATAGAATAAAATTGAAGACCTAGCCTTTAATGCAAGTAACTTCAGCTTCTTAGTCTTTGACAAGGGTGCCAACAATGTAAGCTGGGCTAAAGATAGCATATTCATCAAATGGTGCTGGACAAATTGGATAAACACATGTAAAAATATGAAAATAGACCCACTCCTTTCACCATGCACAAAGATCAACTCCAAATGGATCAGAGACCTCAATATTAACCATACAACCCTAAACATCCTAGAAGAAAAAGTAGGAGGAACACTCCATGAGATAGGAGTAGGGAACAACTTCCTGAGCAAATCTCCAGTAGCCCAGGAAGTGCAACAGTCAGTAAAACAATGGGACCTGATCAGGCTCAAAAGCTTCTGTACAGACAAAAACACCGTTCTCAGAGTCAATAGACCCCCTTCAAACTTGGAGATGATGTTCGCTGGCTACAACTCAGACAGACGCCTAATTTCCAGAACCTACAGAGAACTCAAAAAAATTAATAACAAAACCCCAAACTGTCCCCTCACAAAACGGGGCATTAATTTCAACAAAGAATAAACAGAGGAGGAAATACATATGGTCTTTACTCACCTGAAAAAGTGCTCAGCATCCTTAAGCATCAGGGAAATGCAAATCAAAACCACAATGAGATTCCACCTTACCCCTGTCAGAATGGCAATCATAAAGAAAACCAACAACAATCGTTGCTGGCAAGGATGCGTTGGAAAAGGAACCCTCATTCACTGCTGGTGGGATTGCAAACTTGTTCAACCACTGTGGAAAGCTGTGTGGAGACTATTTTGCAGAATGGACATAGAACTACCAATGGACCCAGCTGTCCCTCTACTAGGCATCTACCCACAAGATGTCACATCTTGACGCAGAAACATTTGTACAACTATATTTATAGAAGCTCAACTCATAATAGCCAAGAATTGGAATCAACCCAAATGCCCATCCATGGAGGAATGGACAGCGAAACTGTGGTATATTTACACGATGGAATTTTACTCAGCTGAAAGGAAAAATGACATATCAAAATTTATGAAAAAATGATCTGATTTTCAGCAGATCTTACTAAGTGAACAGTCAGAAAAATAGAGAATCGAACGTCGCATATTCTCCCTCATATGTGGTCCTTAACCAGGATAACCATAAACTCTACGCAGACTAGTAGAAAGAAGTGAGAGGTTATGAATGAGGGCTAAGGGATGGCGGAGGGGAATGGGTTATGCATGAGGCTAAACCAAATTAGGTTCAAAAACATAAAATCCTCACAAGCATACTGTAACCTATTGAGCAAGTAGTGGGCGTCAACTGGCAAGAGGGGCCATGAGTAGTAGGAGAGAGAGTCTACTAAGCCTGTGAATAATTGATCAGTCTGACACCCCTGGTCCCAGTCACTGGTTCCTCCCCTCACTGAGCTGTTGACCAAAGTGACCCATGAGGTTCCAAAAACAAGACAGTATTCTGTCAAGCTCTTGAATGACCTCCCCAGGCCTGAGGCAAACCCTGTTGCTGAAGAAACCACAGAATGCCATCGATCAGCATCGAGAGACCCTTCAGGGTCCGGAATGGTATCCAGCCCCCAGATGGTAGTTAGTGCAGTGCTGGAAGGCACTGCACAAACTGCCAGGGGAAGCTGATCAACAACACTGGAGTAAACAGAGACCACTGGCATGAAACACAGACTGTGGCCTTGAGTAGGCTGACCACACCTCTTACGAGGTGAGAACAGCGAACCAAGAAAGGAGCACTAGTGCCCTGGAGGAGCCTGGGCCAGTGGGAGACAATCAACAGCTTCTAAATTCGGCCAAATATTCCACTTAGTGAGGGGAAGCCTGTGACTGGATCTGGGGAACTGGGGTGATATGCACCGGATCCCGTACTTTCGGGCTCCCAAGAAAAGATGTGCTTTGGGACCAATTGACAGGGAGGCTACTAAAAATAGAATCTAGATAATCCAGAATTGTGTACATTTGTTAACCTATTCTGATCTCACTCTCTGATGGAGATTGTTTTTGTATTTTTCAGGATGCTGCAAGAGAGTTATGGCCCATCTAACCCTACCAACCGACTGTAGGCTGATAGCTGAGATTCTCACAAGAGATGAGCCACCACAGTCATACATATGGGATCCATATGGAGTCCCACAGAGAATGAGGGGATGAACAAGGGACCCATAGCCACAGCCATTCAATCAACACAGGATAAGCCAGTGAGACATAAACCAATGATTTTTGATACAAATACCCCTAAGCTCACAACATTAAAGCAGCCTTAATACCCACCCATCATGACTCAGGGAAGTGAGTGGAAGAAGGGACGGAAAGATTGTGAGAGCTGTGGTGGGGGAGACTATCCAGAGGCATGGCACCCCTCAGTAACAACACATTTGTGCCAGGAGAACCAGGCTGAATACTATCCATGGTCCCCTGCCACAAGGACTGATCCAGACAGACGGTCCATGAAGGAGGATATCCAGCTGATTGGGGATGGATGTGGGGGCATTGGGGAATTGGGGATATCAACTAATTGTGAAAAATAATAAATAATATCAATTTAAAAAATATTACTGTTGGGCTGGAGAGATTCCTCAGTGGTTAAAGTGTATATCTCCAGAGACTAAGGACCCAGGTTCAATTCCCTAGTATCCATGTAAAGCCAGATGCACAATGTGGTGCATACATCTGGAGTTCATTTGCAGTGGCCAGAGACCCTCACATGACCATTCTCTCTTGCTATATCTCTCTCTGTATCTCTATGCTTGCAAATAAATATGTAAAATATTAAGTAATATTATTGTACATTGCCAATACACCTTGTCACCAAGGAGTTCTGATAGAGATAACCATATATATATATATATATATATATATATATATATATATATATATATATATATATATATATATATATAACAAGAATATTTTTTAAAAATAAAATATATCATGACTAAGGAAACTTTGCAGAAGATTATGGCAGAAAGATTGTAAGAGCCATTGTGGGGGAGAATATCCAGAGGCATTGCCCCTCTCAACAACAACACACAAAGAAAAAAAAACTGGCTACTACTTGTACAATTCATAAACCCCCATTCCATGGACCAGCCCAGCAATCCCACCGAGGAGGGCCCTCAGCAGGTTGGGAGCAGAGAGGAGTCATAGACTTGTTCAGGCAGTATTTCTAATTATTAACAAAAAATTTAAAAAATAAAATGAAATAAACATTATAAAAACCTATAGCTGCCATTGCCAGTGATTCACTTGATGGTTCTGGGCAAAGTAAACTGAAACCTTCTGGCAGGGTGTGACCTTTAGTTGTGCCATTAAAAATATTCCTGCAGCCAGGTGTGGCGGGGCACACCTATAATCGCACCACTCAGGAGGCCAGCCTGGGCTACATAGAAAGACCATATTTCAAATAAAAGAAGAAAGAAAGAAAAGAAGGAAGGAAGGAAGGAAAACAGGGCGGAGTAAAAGGGAGAGTTGAAGGTAGAGAAGGAGTAGCGGAAAGAATGATGAAAGAAAGGAAGAACATTCATAATTCATGGAAAGCAGTTTATACTTCAACATTAATAGGAATTTAAAAAGAAAATTGCTGATTTGCAAACAGAGTGAGACAGAGACAGAATAGGCCTCCTGCCACTGCAAATGAACTCCAGATTCATGTGCCGCCTTGTGCATCTGGGGAATCAAACCTGGGCCATCAGGCTTTGTAAGAAAGTCCTTAACCACTGAGCAATATCTCAAGCCTGGAAATTGATTGATTTTGAATGACATTGAGGAATTAAAAACTTTACATTGGAGGAATCACAGAATTGGTGAAAAGTGAGAACCAGAATTAGAAGTGGAGCCTTAATATATGACTGGTTTATTACAATCTCCTGATCACAGTACAGTGGGTGAATGATCACTTCTTACGGATGAGCACAGTGGTTTCCTGAGATGTAATCATCTCCTGGTGAAGATTCTGTGACTATTTACGCAAGGGATACATACATGTAACTGCTGTATTAGCAGTGGATATAACAGCAGCAAGGTCTTTTGCTTGAGTATTGTTCTTAAGGGTCTTCGGGTTTTTGAAATGGTGCATTAATTAGTATTGGTTTCAACTTTAGAAAGCACTTAATAAGAGACCCTGTCTTGAAAGGGTTGATCGGTTTTGTAAGCATTGTCATCGGTTGTGGAATCTATGGGTCTTGATGAAGGACATTGTCGTTGTGGGCATGTCCTTGAAGGGGACATGGTGATCCTAGCTTCTCATTTTGGTTCCCTGGTTCTCATCTAACATAAGATAAGCAACTCTGCTCCACCAACACTTTGAGACACAAGATTCTGCCTCCCCTCAGTCCCTATCCCCAAAGATCTAATTTACAGTGAACTGAAAACTCTGAAATTATTTGCTAAAATAAACTGTTTATTCTTTTATATTGCTTACCTTGGGTATTTTTGTCGTAATAACATTAAGCTGACTAGCATAATAGGCAATGTGCTATTAAATAGTATTGTAAACTTATAAGTCATCAGAAGTGATCAATGTGAGAAACTTACAGTTGTCTTATTTGAAAATTCCCACAGCCACCTGTCTTCACAGTTAGCACCTACAGCTGGTAGCCTTCAACACCAAGGCAAGACTCTACCAACAACAAAACTGGGTTTTGGTTGGTAGAGTTATGGGTATGGGTTGTCATTATCATTTTTCCAAAAATAAAGGAATTTTAAATTATACTATGTTCATTTTAAAGGCATAACATCATTTCACACCTTTTAAGTTATCACATGGTACAAAAATAATATAAGCAATGGTAATCATACATTTTTGACTTGTTTTATTTTGACATTAGCTATATTGTGGTGATCTCAAACCAAACCCACAATATCACCTCTGATTTAGGCCTGTGCTTACAGGGAATGATCACTACTTCAAGCTACCCATCAGTAAAGTATAAGATTTTACAGAATTCCAAGACACAGTATCCCCAAGAGAAGTGTTTTTAGGAGGAACAAAGAACAAGCAGCTCAGTCAGCAGAGCACACTGGAGAATGCTTCATGTGCCCAGCTAAGCTAGTAAAAGAACACTGAGTATGAAAGAAAATGCAGGTTGAAAATACCATACCCAGAGTAGAGAAATGCCTACCAGGGGCTAGAGAGACGGCTTAGTGATTAAAAGCATTTGTTGTACAAACATGGAGACCTAAGAGGGCAGGAGATGATCTGAGATTGAGTCCCCCGTACCCACATAAACAGCTGGGCATGGCTACACACGCAGTTCTGTGAGGAGAAGAGAAGGAGAATTACACATAAAACAGGCAACTTGGGGTTAAGAGACTTCCTCTCATGGAAATATACAGGTAAGTGATGAAGGAGGGCACCCAAAGTTTTCATTTGGCTTCCACACATGTACACAGGATAAATGCATGTGCATATGCCACACACATACCACATCATAAATACTAGACATACATACACAGTAAATGAATAAATAGGAATAAAGAGATGCCTGGTAGGACTTACATTTTAACAAGGCACAAATTACCAACCTGATCTTCAGAATTATATCACAAAAGCAAAGCTTCCAATAAGCATCAGCAGCGCTTCCCATGATGTTCATGAATGTTAGCCAAAGTAAGTTAGCTTTAATAATGCAAGAAAAATGTCATAAATAAAAGTAAAATTGCATTAAAAAAGGAAACAGAAGAATTTAATTTCCAATGATAATTTAAATGCTCATTGAAGACTGTAAAAGCAAAAACACAATTTAAAATTGAATTGCTAATATGAAAACCAAAAGCACAAAGCTCCAGGAATGCAAAGTAAGAAGATAAAAAATATATACAAGCAAGGAATTCTAAGCCAGAAATCTTAGATATTTAAATAACAAGCAACATTTTGGGCACAATAGAATGAATATTTTCTCACATGAAGAAAGGAGAGATTCTTTAATCCACAAAACTCACTATATCCCAGGATAGAAGAGTGCAATACAGACAGGCCTAAACTTGGAACTCACTTTGCATTGTTTTGTTTGACATCAATCTTATCACAATGTGATCATCATCGCACAAGAGGGAGTTTAAAAAAGACTGCAAGACAGGCATGATGGCACACACGTGTAGTCCGGCAACTGGAAGAAAGAGGCAGGCAGAAAATGAATTCCAGGCCAGCTTGAGCTAAATAGCAAGTTTCTGGCCAGCCTGGTCATCACAAGACCATCCCTTTAAAAGACAAAACAAGACAAGACATGGTGAAGTCTAGGTCAGTCTGGGCTAGAGCAAGACCCTACCTCCCCTCCACAAAAAAAAGTAATCATTTTTTTTATTCTGCAAAATTATGTAAAACTGCTCTATTCATTTAATCCCTGATGTATCACACATATATTGGCATACATATCAATAGTAAATTAAATTCACTGTGAATAAGTAATATTCTTTTCATTTCAAATTTGTCTAGAAGCTCTGCTAAAACAACAAAGAGAACAATGAAAATCATAGGCACATCCTTTGGCAAAGAAAATGCAACTATCATAAATTCAGGGGAAAGCTGCTAATAAACATGATCATTGTATTATTATTTAAAAATATAAGTAAAAATTGGGACCAATGTATCAAATAATTAACATTTTTACCATTTTATATTCTTTTTCTTTGTTTTTAAAAGATTTTATTATAAAATATTCCATGTGTATTTTTTATCAATGCACACAAAAAAATCTAATTTTTGAAAGTTTTTTATAGGCAGTAAATTGTTCCCAAAGATACATAGGCAATTTCCATATCCACAGATTCAACCAACCACGGATGTAAAATATTTTTTAAATATCCTATTTTTACCAAGTATGTACAGACTTTTTCTTATCATTATTCCTTCAATGATACATATAACAACTACTTGCATAGCATTGGCTTTGTACGAGGTATTGGTGATATAGAGATGATTTGAACTACACAGAGAGATGTGTGCACATTACATACAAGAACTGTGGCATGAGTGTGAATGGATTTTGGTCTTACAGGGCCCTGGGACCAATCACTCACAAATACAAACTGAACATACAACTGAGGATGCTTTACATTTTACAGTCCACATGGACTGTATGTAGCCTAAGCAGTCTACATTTTGACCTAATTTAAACTGAAGTATTATTGGAACTCTTGTAGGGAAGCGAGCATATGTCTCTGTTCCAGCCTTGCACTTCTGATCTGTAGAGTATAATTAATGAATCATGAACTGAATGTCTCTATTTCCTTCAGACTATACTTAGTAAACATTTTTGCTACATATAAGACTGATTAGAAGTACAAAAAACTAGCCTTGATTAATTACATGTAATAGTACCTCTGGAGAATTGATTAATAAGCTACAAATTGATGTACATTGTTATCATACCTACACCCATAGTTTCAAATAACTACTCACAGGAGTGCAAAAACCCAAAGCAATAAGGCTGCTAATTCTATTATTTTGCCCCGTTTTCATCTGTCCGACTGAGAAGGGTCCAATTACATTACCTTTCATACCTACATTCTCAAGTTCAAACAAATAGTTCTTACATTTCACGCGAATCTATCTCCTTGAACTAAATTTATTAAAACAGTAATCGATTAACTAATAAAAAGATAAGATGTGCATGTTTTTATGGCATGCTACTTGTCTCAAAGTGTCATCCAACATTCTTGTCAATAGCGATGAGTTCACTTATACACAGAATGAAATTACCCATCTCTAATCACTGTAAGCATTTGATTTGAATGAACCATGGTTCCAATTTCCTCTATTACATTGTCCTTAACTGAAGGAACCTAAGGGAAGCATATGGTTCCCACCTTGCCATCTAACTACACAAATACATAGCAGTGAGTAGCATACAGGCCAGCCCTTTGGATTCGACAGCTGGAAAGCAGCTCTCTCCTGTGGTCAGGTCCTTACTGGGATCTCTCGCCCCATCCTACTCATCCTGTCATGGAATTTTCCTGAGCAAAACACCTGCAACCTGAGTCTCACATCTCAGGCTCTGCCTATAGCAAAACCAGGTGAAACAGCATACCAACTTCTTTTCCCTATGGTATTTTGATATTTAAGTTCATCAACTTTTATGTTGACTCAACTGAGAAATATGAGATCCATTTGCCAATAAAAAAAGGAAAAAAAATGGATGTAATATAGGAGGGGTGTGAAATGAATATATCAGTGTCTGAGTACTTTTTCTTTAAATAAATATATCCATTACTGAGTCATACATGCATCAAACCTAGAATAGCTTATCCTAAGCTCAATTTTATTTATAATCTTCATGTTTTTTTCCAAGAATCATGTTCATCTGAAAGCCTGTTTTCAGCAAACTCAATGCTTACTCTTCTTATCTGTACATGTAACTAAATCTATGGTTTTTCTAGGGGACTTACAAGAATCAGTTTGTCAAATTAATATTTATAAATCTACATAGACCTCACAAATCTATTTCATAGCAAGCACTAAGATACCAAAATAAATTATTTGCTCAGAAAATATTAGTGGAAGCAGAGCAACTATATGTATTTATAATGTATTCATGAAAAAAGCAAGCATTTCTATTTTCTAGAAATGCATGTGCAAGCTTCAATATTTCAGAAATATTTCCCTCTGTTTTCAGCTTCTTTGTTAATGAGCAAATAAACCATTCTGTCACCTAAAATATAAAGGTAAGGGATCTGAAAACAAGGCATGTTGTGTGAGCATGTTTTCCTTGCAGTACCATAGTCGAATCTACAGAGAAGAAAGGAGGCTTGTAATGAGACATAAATAGTTGTGAGAAAAGACATCACAGGCAGTTTCCTGACAGAGAGACTGAGATCTAATCACCCCAAGATGCTTCTGCAGCCACTATAGAGGCATGTTAGCTTCCCTGTCAGGAAGCAGGCTGCCTGTCAAACCCGCAGTAAAGCAGAGGAAAGGCTGCCAACACGCTGCCTACAGACAACAGATGAGCCTCCACCACCATTTATTTCACTTCAGCACATTTTGATCTTGTGTTGTGTTATCTATAGAAAACACTGTGCCTGTATATCACTACAAAGGGACAGCGAGGGGGAAAGATTGCTATGAAATCTATGAAAAAGGGAGAGAGGAGAAAAAGCATCTCTGCTGCTCTTTCGGGTACTCAAGTAAGCCCTGTTGCTGAGCAAAGCAGACCTTCATTTTAATCATCCCTTCAAAAGCTATTATATCTTAGAGGCACCAAATTAAAATAAACGTTGCATATTCTGTGTATCGTAGTCAGCATTCCATATGTAGGCAGAATGCCCTTTAAGTCAACGGAGTCATTCACTCATTGTGCTTATGTGACCTTGAGAAAATGATTTTAACTGTTGTGTTAGTTTGGGGAAAGTGGTATGACTGGTAAAGCTTAATTTAAAAAATAAGAAAAAGTATCCCATATATATATATATATATATATATATATATATATATATATATATATATGTGTGTGTGTGTGTGTGTATATATATATAAATAAAGAGAGAGAGAGCGAGAAAGAGAGAGAGCAACCCTAAATGGATTAACTTCTTAACTTTATTCCAGAATATGTGAGTAAATTCCATGATTATCAAATTTTACACTAGACTTTTTTCCAACCAGTAATATCATAATTGTTTCAATAAATATTTGGTATAATATGACATAAAGTTAAAATAATGATTCTACCATCTAATCCTCTACTGGAAAAACATGAGGCCTCATAGGTGATTGAAAGAAGGCAGAAGAGAAGCATCTCTGTCACAGGACTGGAAAATGGACTAATAATAGAATTTTCATTCATTTTAATAGGATCCCTGTTACTACATTGTTGTGGCTATGGAAATACACTTACATGAAGTTTCATTCATGTGATTTAAAACAAGTATTACAAAGCGGGTTTTTGAGCACTTATGCAATGATAAAATAAAATTATGATGAAGATAATGGTCACTGACTAATAAACTGATCCTGTACCTTTTCCAAGTACCAGCAGAGAGGGGATGATGGATCACCCCAGATAGATATGCTGGAAACGTGTATGCATATTTGGGAAAGAATAAAGATATGATTAAGAATGTTGAGATAAGCCACCCTGAATCAGAGAGAGAGCCTGATAGCCAAGGAAAGGAGTCCTTATGAGAAAAAAGGCAGAGGATTTGGACAGACACAGGGGCCATCCCCATGAACAAAGAGTTTACAGTGATGTTGCCTGAGAAATCCAGATAGTCACCATGACTTGTCCTGGAGTCTCCACAGTGGATGTGACCCTTGGTTTTGGGATTTTGGACTCCAGAATTTGAGAGAGTATATATTGCTTTATTTTTTGTCTCCAATCTTATTATATTTTCTTATAGTAACCACAGAAAAGCACTACAGTATTTTCACATTATCCTCCTAAGGACGCTAAGAAATAGATGCTACTCTCCCTTTTTCCAGGAGCAAAGACTGAGCCTGCACATATGCACACCCAGGTCTCCAAGCACAAGCTTTTCTAAAATCCTCCTAACCTCAGCCAACCTAGCTTCTTTCTTAAAGTTGTAGTCAGCCACACACCGCTGGGATGAATCTCCAAACCAGGAACAGTTTATGGGAGGAAAGGATTTATTTGTAACTATAGATACAGGGGAAGTTCCAGAATGCAAAATAGGCTGCTCCCCTTTATATAGGCTTAGGATGGGGTCTGGCAACCCTATCCCAGACTTAATGGCTTCCTGAGTCTGTAGAATTTCCTTCCTGTACTGCCCACACAGGAAAGGATGTTTACTTCTACCTCCTTTGAGCCTCTTTATATCCTGCTCCCTACTGAGAGGCTTCCTTCCTGTGAACATCCTCAGAGACCCACCCAAGATTACTTCTAAAGTCAAGTTGACATCAAAATTTAACCATCACACTTACCATTTTCTTTCAAAAGTCAGTGTATGCTAAACATGCATCAGGGTCACTTCATTCATATTGTCTGAAGGGGAGGCATTTCTCCAAATGAGAAAGGCAAT